>CANXYI011557657.1:0-12569 GCA_948208565.1 Hura crepitans | reverse complement strand
GAGTCAATACCATAAGAGCTTCACCTTTACACCCATCAGAATTAATATTAGGCTTAAGCCTAAACCATTTACTACCAATATATATCCCTAATTTTTTCCAATTCAGGTTGCATTGCAAGTTTATTAGGTTAGTTCAAAATTTAGATCTAAAAGTAATAAATACCTAAAAATCTAGGTGTTTACAATTCTTCCTAGTTGGGTGTGTGTTGTGAGACTTGAGTTAAGTGTAGATCAATGTAGTAAATGTAGTTAGAGATACTTATATGAGGAAATGTTTAGAGATAGGCTACATTGAATACATATGCCTGCTTGCCTCTGAATAAAGTGAAAACTTCTCTAAATCTGAATACATCTTCCTTTCGAAAAAAATTCAAAATATTTGAAATTAAACTACACCAAATACGCGTGGTTGTTTACCTTTAGGATAAGTGAAAATCAACCATATCTAAATACATCCTCAATTTAAAAATTCTAAATAATTAAAGATAAACTACATTGAATATGCATGGCTATTTGCCTTCAAGTGATGTAAAAACTAACTAGACTTAGCCTATCAATTGAATCAAAGGTTATTTAACCAATGCGTCTTTATTAACAAAAGAGAAGAAAATCTAATCATAGGAAATATGACCATACCAAAGGTTATTAAACCGACAAGATTTGATTAGGTAGAATGAAATTAGATTGGTTATGGCTAAATCCTAATGGTTGATTAGCTTGTGGCTAAACCCTAACAATAGATTTTAAGGGTGAGCATAAGTTGGGTCAGGTAAAAAATCTACCTGAACCTAAATATTTCTTTATCCTCTCTCTCAAATTGAACCATATTATAGTTTAAGCCCCAACTCAAATAACTTGAGCTAATTAAAAAATTATATTTTATCATTACCACATAATATCTTAGCACGAGACAATTATTTAACAAAATTTTCAAATAATTGCAACGCAAGTTCTTTAAAAAATAAAAATATCCAACCAATGTTTAAACAAATAAAATTATACATGACAACTAAAAAAAACTTTAGTCCCTAATTTGAAAAATACTAAATATATTCTTTATAATATATTTTTCATTTTTCTTATAGCAAGAAAAAAGAATATTTAAATTTTAAATGGCTAATAAATTAATAATTCAAGAATATATCTATGACTTTCTTAACCTAATTAAAAATATTTCAAAAAATAAAGCTAAAGGAAAAGAAAACATTTACAGAAAATTGTAAAAGGGCTAGAATGGGTGATTTGGCTATTAGGTATATTTTTTTTAAAAGTTTAAAGTTTAAAGACTAATATATTAACATGCATCTCTCTACTTTTCACATACAAATTGCATTTTAATCCTTGAAATTTTAAAAATAATTATAATAATATTCAAGTGAAGTTATTTAGGTTTCCTGCTACGAAACCTAACTCAAAAACTTTAAAATCCAAAATATTTAACTCAACCTGAATAACCCAAAAGACCTAAAAAATTCTACTCAATTCGATTCAAGAAGATCGCATTAATTAGGTTAATTTGAGTTTTATACACCCTTAACAGATTTAGCCTGCTGCTATACCTTGAAGATAAATTGGTTTACTACTGAATCCTAATAGTGGATTGGCCTGTCACTGAATCTTCTTAGTGGATTGACTTGTGGCTAAATCCTAATGGTAGATTGGATTGTGGCAGAATCCTATAAAAAAATTATAGGAGTTAGTATTAGTTTAGTGTGGTAGGCTTGTGATACGTACCTTAGCCTTTGTTGATTGCAAATCTATTAAGGAGTTACTTTAAGAATAGATCAAAGAGCTATTAGCTTTTAAGATGATTCAACTACAATGATTCATTCATGCTAATTGTGTGCGCATTTAGAGCATGTTCATGTGTAAATACTTATGCCTACATATGTGAAATAAGCAGTTTCATGTGCACATATGTGTGTATGTGTATGGTTGTGTAGATGTGCTAACGATCATAAAGCTCCTAATTATGTGCAAGGTATGTTAAATGCATGTATGTGTGGCATACCTATGTGTACAAATGCTCATATGTGAATGTCAACATGTATATGTAACACTGGTGTTATGTTTGTTATTTGTGATGTATAACTATAGAAGATGCATGTATATGTCTAATAAATAAATGATTGACTAACTAACTTTATTATCAATGTACGTATACATGTGTGTGCATGTTGTGCCTATGTATGCATGTGCATATTCTTATAGGGCCAAATGTGTGATGTTACATTACAATGTTTGTGTGTAAATGTGTATGTATATTTATGCAAGTATGTTTATGCCTATGCATGCATGCATGTGTACATGTGTGTGTAGTGAGTGCACGACTAGGGGTATCATGATTCGTATGACTAATGCATAAGGTGAATATAAGTGCATGCTTATGCCTATTTTTATCTAGATGTATGTATGTGCATGAGCATATTTGTGCAACTAATTCATACTTGATATGCATGTCTATATGTTTATATGGTCACTGATAATGGATCTTAAAACTTGTGTGATTTGAATGCATATGTACCATGTTCAAGTATATGTATGCATATTAATGTATGAGCAAAATATGCATGTATGCCTACATATTGTATGTTGTGTGAACTATACAAGTAATGCATGAATAAATTCCATATATATGTATATTATGTGCATTTTATATGCATAAATTATGTAACTGAAGCATAAAAGGAATGCACAGATATGCATCTTATGCGTAATTAATGTATGAGTGAAATGTGCATACTTAATGATAAGTGTGATAATTTGCTAACACTAATGTAAGAGTTGAATGGAGATGAATATGCTAACACTAATGAAAAGTTGAATGGAAAATGAATGTGCTGACAAGAGTAGAGTAGATGATGAATATACTAACACTAATGCAAGAGTTGAATGAATGATGAATGTGTTGACACTAATGTAGAATACTTTGAATAATGATTGTGTTGCCTAATGAATGTATGTTTATGGGTACTAAATGGATGTGAGTGAATTAATACACTAAGGGTTGTACCAATTTTTTCTCTAGAAGAACAAATGATGCATATGGTGATTGAATGATGAATGTACACCTAATGAATGAATGTGAGTTTTTGTATTCCAAATAAACATGAATGATCTGATACATGTATACATTAATGTATGTGTTTCACCTAATTCTTCCTAGATGAATGAATGATGAATCCAACTTTTCCTAAATCAATAAATGAATGTGTGTATGCGAATGTACAAGTAAATGTATGTCTACCTTAGACGAATCTGATACATGAGCTAATACATGTTTAAACACAAAGTTTTGCTGCTGAAATCATCATTTCCTTAGCCTTGTCATGGGAAAGACTTAGGTTTTGTGAAAATGAAGGTGTAAAAAAGTATGTTGGGATTTAAAGTGATGAGTAGGCTAATGAAAGAAATGTTCCATTAAGGTGAAGAGGCCTAAGATTTGAGCAGAACATTTATTTGCTAGGTAGAGCATTCAAACATCTATGGGTGCATGATGAGTAATTATGTTGGACAAATGATAGAATATGCAAATGTAAGAGATTGTATAGAGTGGTACCCATATTATTAGTTGGTTTGAAAATTATCCAACTATATATTTTCTCTCAGCCTCTAGCTTTTTCCTAGACTACCCTTTATGGGTTTTTTATCATATAAGGTATGCTTTAATTTGTTACCTAGGTTGCCTTTATGAGTTTTCAACCTAACAAGCTTTTTTTTTTTTAGTTTTTAGATTATCCACATTTTGTTAAGGCTTCTATTTGAAGTTAATTGTGTTGTCTTGGGTTGACTAGATCTAAACTTGCATCTTTTAAAATGGTTAGACATTGCTTGAATTTCGTGAAACTCTTCTTCCCTAGCCTAATATAAATGGGATCCTTCGTAACTTAGAATGTTATGGCTTGAAGCTCATATTGTGAATAACTGAGGGAACTTCTCAAATCCATTGTTAACTTGTGTCGGTTAAGTTCCATATCTCTCAGTATCTTGTTTGATTATGCATAATGCACATTATGTAAAGGAAACTTCTCGAATTGATTGGTGGCTTTTGTGAGTGCTCGCCACTTGTCCTCTAATATATGCTTTAATTGAATGTTTGAAGTCATTCTTTTAACCTTTCTATGTATTGCATTAATGATATCCCTATTATTAGCCAGTCTATAGATTTTCTCGCTAAATATTCTCTCTCAATTTTCCTGACTTTTGCTTAAGCTCATAGTCTTGGTTAATTGGCCTAGCGAGATTTATTACATTTACTGATAAGGGCAACTAAGGTTTGAACAATGAGAATGCTTGATGGGTTAAGATTAATCCCCCTCCCCTTTTTTTCTTTCAAAAAAGCAATGAACTTGGAGCTTTAACTTTTTAGAGCCTATTAAACTTGAATTTTTGTATGAAAAGGAACCAAAAGAAAAGTTTAAGAGGTTCATAATGATTCTTTTGGGATTTTAGGCTTAAAGAAAATGCTTTGATTTTTGCACAACATTCTTGGGGTTTTTAGTTTCAATGAGCTAGTGTATAAGATATAATCTTTTCTTAAACACTAATTTAGGTTTAGTTGCCCTAAACCCTTTTTATCTCTTTTTTCCCTCTTTACCTTTGGGGATACTTCTCAAGCCTTATAAAGAAAGATTGAGTCTTGAGCTTGTACGTAAAAATGATGAGCACTTTTTTGGAGACTTATTAAGATGATATTATTATTATTTTTCCTCTTTGTTTTCTTTTTTTATTAAATTCTCTCAACTTACTTTCAAAAGTACCATGCTATGTAATAAATGTGATGAGGAAGAAGATGCTTATGTAGAATCAAGATAACTTTTTATTAAATTAAAATAATTGTCCTAACATAAGAAAAGAATATAATAAAAAGTCTTTATATCCTATCTTTATTAAATTCTTCCATATCCTTAATTGACGCGATCTTGTAGTTAGACACCATTAGGTCTTTGAGGAGGCAAATTGAAAGTTAGGAAAAAAGAACCTTGCTCTTCAGAGAATTAATGAATATTTGTAAGATCTTATGATGGGCAATTTGTTGCATTTTTAGGATTGGGTATTTTGCCATGATCTATAAGGTTTTGGATGGCATGGCAAAGGTTTTTGCACTTATTAGTGAAGTGACTAGTCTTTTGATGATAAAGACAATATAATTGTGCCTATGTTTAGCTAAAAATGGCCTAGTTAATGGTTTAGGTGTTAACAGGTGAAGGGGGTTCTTGTTCCTCAATTCTTTAAACACTGATGACAAAGGCTTATTTAACCTAGCAATTTTGCATAGAGGGTTGCTAGGCTATGTTGAGCACTTCTTTCCTTAGCTAGTTCCAATGTCTATCTCTTTATTTGCCTCCTTAGTGGTCTTGAATTTGGCAAACTCCTCTTGAATCATAGCTCAAATACTATCCATCTTTAAAGCCACAACTTCTTTGACAATTTCCCTAATAATCTTTACTACTTAATGCCATAGGGATTTTTGGAAAAGACACTTTTATGAAGAATTTGAGTAAAGGATGATTTACAACAACTGTATTAACAAACAGTTAATATGATACATGATTACTATTTCTATAGAAAGTCTGTTATGATGTATGGTTCAAGCATTATGATACATGGATGTGTAAAATGTGTGCCAACACCTAGATATGAGATGCAAATATGATAATAAAAAGGCTAATATGTTACACGATACATGCTTAGGCATAAAGGGATACGCAATATATGATTCTAGTAGTCTATATGGCTTATGTTGTATACCAATATATAGGTGCATGACATATCTATGTTAGATAAGATGATGGAAGATGTGAACTATGAATGTATGCCTACACAATGTATGCTAATGCATGGACATATAATGTTCCTATACCTAGGATAATCCTAATGTTGTAGGTTAAGGTATGAATGAACCTACCACAGTTTACACGATGCTAATGTAAGGTACATTTTCACCTAGATAAAATGATATAGGATGCCAAGTGTGTGTATGAGGGTACACCAATATGGATGGTGGGTGTAAAACCAAGGGTTATTGATGATGCCCAATAATTTCAATGGATGGTAATATGCATATGACATGTGCATGATTTGCCTAAACTTAGGTAGCATGCATAACATGACTAATGCACATGTATTGTAGATACCCATTTTTGTCCGGGTATATAATAATATAAACTAATAAATATTTTAATAAATTAATAAAGTTAACATCATGAATAATAAATTATCCCAAATATAATCATTAGATATGCCAATCTATTGATATAAATATTTTATGAGATTATGGTCAAAGCAAATTAATTTTCATACTTATCATTTGTTTAGCCAATCTGATTTTAATTTCTTAAAACAAAAGAGATGTATATCACTTACCCTACTATATGTTATTGTTACTATTACTACTACATAAAAGCATATTTCTTTTTCTTCTTATCATAGTTTACTAGTGTTATTGTTTATCATTATTAGTGCTTAAGATTATTATTAGCAAATATCATTCTCATATTTTATCTCATTTAACTAGTTAAAATAAGATCAATAAATATTTTAAAACAGAATAATGATTAATTTATTTATGAAATATTAGATGAGTAATTAATAATAATAATAATAATAATAAAATAAATGTTATAAAATGTTAAGTTCCATTTTATTAAATTACAATATAAAGTTATTTTATAATATAAAATTATATTATATGATTGGCAGATATTATAAGGTTAATTATTTAGGAATCATTACGTCGAAAATCCAATAGCTTAATGGGTATACTGGTGACACAATTCCTACTATGAATAGTAGCCTACAAGAAAATCACTTCTTTAAACTCATTCAACATAATATCAAACCATTTTAGCTTCACGATCATCATCTCATAGATTCAACATCCACACAACCTTTAAAGCATGCATAACAATCTATAATCATAACATATATGGCTATATAATCATCCTTAAAAAGTTATAAAGATAGACTTTATACATGTTTAGGCCCAAGTCCCCTTAATACATTACATAAGAGTGCCTATCATGCAACATAACCAATACATATCCAAAAATATACCAAAAAAAGCTTGTTTTATTATTCATAATACTACATTAATGAGGCTTCACTTTAAGATCCCAACTTCAACCTACGAATCACAAAAACAATAATGCACTAAGCTTGATAGCTTAGTGGTGTATCTAATAATATATGCCAATATATATACATTCACACAATGGTTTCACCTATACATGATATGTTCACATAATGGTCATACATACAACTAACTATATTATCATTCATGTAATACATTTCATGAATCTCAAACATAATGATCATCACTTAACATAGATTAATTTTAATCTTTTAATGTTCACTTATTTGATTATTCATTTTAAGTTTGCCCACATTTGATAGACAATATCTCAAAACTGAATAATGGGATATCAGGCCATGCGGCCTTATTCAGACCATAGAGGTCTCATTCGGACCCGAAGGTCTCATCCAACCCAAAAGTCATAATAAGAGTTATAATATAATCATAATTACCAAATCCGAAGCTGTAGGCCTTATCAAACATATAGAGAAACCCTAGCAGCTACTATACTTTCTAGTTAATTAGTTAACCTATCCAGACAAAGTTGTCTAACTCATATGGGCTACCACCATCTTTTCTTGTTTCAAAAACTTAAGATTAGTTTTTGTTCATTTCTTACAAGCAAGTTGGCCAACAAATGACCAAGGGTAATTAATGCAATGTTCTTTGTTATACATATGCCACTAATCTAATATCATGCCTTATATACTTTAGCATTAGCCTTCATCATTCATAATCTTCATTAAAGCCTTAGATTGCCTTAAACATAATTACATCTCAATACTATGCTCATAAATGTAAGCAATATACTTTTTTACTTCACATTAGGCCATTTGGCCATACCATGCTTATTAATGTCAACATTAAAACATATCTCCATTAGTCATGTCATATTATACCTCTTTATGGTCCCAAGATGTTACACATGCATATACATTATCATATCATCATTTCCCATTATAATATTTCATTATCATGCCAAACATGTATGTAGATGAAAGATAGCATTAAAACATATGTAGCATCCATATTTTGCACTTATAGTGATTCGGACATACACTCTATGTATTGTCACTAGCATGCATTGATCTTTTTCCTATCTTATATGTGTGATAGCTTAAATTTTAACCACTTACTTTACTACATATCATTCAGCCAAGCTTACCAATTTACATTCTTATTAACTACAACTCCAAGTTGAGCCATATTAGAACTAACTATCACTAATATACACATTTAACAAGTTACATTTGCTATTTTATCATTATAGAAATTTTAGCCATATTAGGTCATAATTAATTGATTATTTGTTTTTTCATAATAACATACTTTAAGGAACCTATTTAGCATATCTAACATTAATAATTTTCTACACATGCCATACACATTTATTACACACATAATTAATTCATTTTAAGCTATACATAAACATAATTTAATGTTCATAAACACACTTTAAGACATAAACTTAATGGATACACATAACCGTGTCCCAAAACACTAAGCAAGGACTCAATGAGTCTTTTCCTTGCCTTTCTCTTTGCCTCTTTCTTCTTTCTCTACATCTATACAATATAGACTCACTTAAAAATCCATAAAAAATACTTATCAAACTCTAATCTAACCTTATAAAACCCTTATATAACCCCTAAGACACCCTAGAAAAATATTAGAATCAAATAAAACTTCTTACCTGAAATGTGGTTACTATTCACATAACCCTTGAATCTCAAAAATCTTTACAAATACACCACCTTTCTTGAAAAGAACACTATAATAAAGTTTTAGGAGTTGGATTTAAGGCATGGATGCTCAAAAGTGAGCTAAAATGGAAGGAGAAGAATGAATAAATGTAGGAAGAGAGGGAGTGGTAGCATTAGCTAAGGGGGAAGAAGAAGAAGGCTCGCTATTCTTTCTTTGACCGCTCTTTAACCCTTTATAAAACTCAAAATCAATGGTTGAGATTTAATGATTTTAAGATCCAGTGGTCCCTCTTTTTCCAAAATTCATTTAATATTGCTACTCCCACTTTAAACCCTTAGTTGACATCTCCTAGGGTCCTATAAAATCACTTAAAATGAGGCATGAAAAACCCAAACAACCCATAATTTAAAACCTCGAAAAATCGTTTAAAACTAATACTTTAAACTTTGCTTGATCTTTATAAAATACTTATTGATATTCAAAAATTCCAATTTCTATCCCAATAAACTATTTAGAATATTTGACTACTATGTTATGGCAATCCGACCACATTTTAAGCAAAAATACTTTATTTTATGATTTAGCTCTGACCATGTTATTATTTATAAGACACTGCTGTAAAAATTTTACTTTCATCTTTAACCATCTTAATGACTTCATTGTCACTTCAGATTTTTCCCATAATTATATTATAAATAATATTTCCATTCAATCACATTAGCATAACCCAGGTCTCAAGAAATACTATTCATGTCTTGGGAAATACTATTCATAAACTCGAGATTTTCAAACATTACAATAACTAAGGAAAGATTGGTTGTTAAAAGTGTCTTCAACAATTATAATTAGTTTATTGAAAAGGGTTTAAGATTATTATTGCATCTATGATCAATCTATTGAATTAAAACTAATATTATACCTTTGGCTAGATAATTGCTTATATTGATTTAATTTAAATTTGATTACTTTTATTTTATTATTCAGTTTATTTTTATTCTTGAATTTCCAAACCCTTATTATTTTTTTTTGTTTAAATTTTCTTGTTTTCAAAAGACTTAATTAATCAATACCAATCTCTATGGGATTGATCCTGCTCACTCTATATACAAATTATTTTTTTAGGATGTAGAATTTTTATTTTAGTGGCTTTAACATCCATCAAATTTTGGTGCCATTGCCAATGATTAATGTTATTTGATTTTTATTCTTTTGAATTTCTAGGTCTTATTATGCAAACAATTTCAATGCGATCTAAAAAACTCTATTAGAACTGCCATCAAATAAGGTATAAGCATATCTATAGAAATGTCTAACGAAAGTTAAACATCAAGAGAGCTAATTGTGCCACCTTTAAACCAATAACTCCTTTGCATATAATATCTAACTTTAGATGTGGCTTTTGAGTTAAAATATAGCCTAATACATTTACTTCCTACTTATAGAGGCTTAAAGATTGAAGATCCCTATAGCACTTAAAGGATTTCCATGTGGTGTGTTCAAGTATGAATTCACAAAGAGTTTATAAGAGCAAATCAAGCTGCATGCTTTTCTCTTTTCCTTGTCTAATGTAGCAAGAGAATGGCTTTTCTATTTACTACCTTGTCCAATCACCACTTCGATGGACATGGTAAGATTATTCCTTAATAAATTTTTCCTATGACCTACTTGTATTAGAAAGGGTATATGTGGAACAAAACAAAAGTATATCAAGACCCTACATAAGTATCGGGAGCAATTTAAAAGGCTTTATGCAAGCTACCCCAAACATGGAAATTTGAACAATCCCTTATTTAGTTTTTTATAAAGGGTTGTTACCTATGGAAAGAAGAATGATTGATACAACTAATGGTGATACTATAACGAACAAATCTCTATAAGCCACTAAAGATTTGATTTCTTTCATGGTAGTTAATTCACTACAATTTAGGTTTTGCTAAAAATCTTCAAGAAGGGTAAATAAGGTAAATGTTTCTTCCTTAGAATTGTAAATTTCTTAATTAACTACAATGGTTAAAAACTTGGCTTTAGGAAATTTGCAACAAGTTAAGGCTTATGAAATATATGCTGGAATGGGATATCCAATCGATATGTACCCCACCTTCTAAAGAGATACACAAGAACAAGTAAATGAATTGAAAGAGGATTTTTCAGTCCCCCACAAAGAAGATATGATCCAAACTCCAATACTTACAACTCAAGATAAAGAGGCCACCCAAATTTTATTTATGGAGCACAATATCAAAATTTCCACCATTCCTAGACAAGGCCACATTTACAGTTATAGAAAAATTCTCTAAATATAGGTATGTCTCTTAAAGAAATTATTATATCTCTTGAAACTAACTCTCAACAATTCCAACTAATGACAAAAGTAAGCATCAAAAATCTAGAGAATTAAGTGAACCGATTGGCAATATCTATAAGCAAGTTAAAATCTCAAAATACATTACCTCCCCAAACTATTATCAATCCAAAGTAAAATTTAAGTGCACTTACCTTGAAAAGTGGTGAAGAATTGCTATAAGAGTGCTGTCAAATAAGACATGGGCACAAATCAAAGTAAAACCAGGAAATGAGATAAATAACCATTCATAACAATTCAAACAGGCCAATAATTAGCTGGAGACATTGGTAATTAAACCTCCTTTTTTTTAAAGGATATCTTAGAGATTTTTCACAAAGTTGAAGTAAATATCTCTTTACTTGATGTAATTAAGCGTATACCTCAATATGCCAAATTTCTTAAAGAATTATATACCAATAAGAAGAATCTAGTTTGTAATGAAAAGGTAAGCATTGGAGAGAATGTATTTGTTGTGATTCAAAGAAAATTGCCTTCTAAATGCAAAGGCCAAGGCATTTTTTTATCCCTTGTAAAATAGGCAGTGTTAAAGTTAATCATGCCATGTGCTATAATGCCCTAAGACAATTAGCAAGTCAATTATGTTAATTATTTTTAATAATAGCATAGTTGGAATTTTTGCTAATTATTAAAAGATAAAAAAAAAGCATGACTTGGTGGATTAAAAGTGCATTTTTGCCTTTTTAATAGCCTTCTATGCAAATTTTTACTTTGTTAAATTATTAGCCATTAGATGAAGGCTAAAATTTAATCTTAGCTATCCATTCAAGGCTTATATAAGGAGAATAATCAAAGTTTATGCAGATTTTAAATTGGGAAAAAAATGAAAATGTCTACATTCTTTTTTTCTCTCTAAATTTTTTCTCATTCAAAGATTATTCAAGAGTTTCTTCTTCTCCTTCCATAATTTAGAAAGTAGTGATTCTTAATAACATATCATATGTTGGATTCATCTTTGATCTACCTTTAATTGTTCTTTGCTGGTTTAGGTTTGTTGCTGCTGATTTTATAGATTCAAGATTTAAGGCTCAAAGTAAATGGCAAAGCTATTATTGAGGCTTGATTTTATTTCTCTATGATTTTTGAAGTTTTTTGGTATATTTATAAACTCAAACCATGATTATCTTGGTGTTCCTTGTTGAATTGTGCCATTAATTGATGGATTATGCAAGTTTTTTTTATGAGATTGAGTTTTTACTATAATCTCAAATTTTCGATCCATGTCAGAGTTGATTTGATCTAAGTTAATGTGTTTTTTATGTGATAAATGCCGTAAAATGTGCATGAACTTATTGTACATTGATTGGTTTGTTTTGAAAGAGTTTTAGATTGAAATTGTAGAATATTTCAAGTGCTTTTTAGCATTTTTTAGTTTTGAGGATCTAGTGTTCATCAGGTCTCATGATCATGAGCCCTTTTGAATAAGGC
>CANXYI011557595.1:0-12372 GCA_948208565.1 Hura crepitans | reverse complement strand
GACTCTACTAACCACTCTCATTCCTAGTAACAATACATAATCTCTACAGTGGTGACTCCATTGGGGAATGAGAAATTTTAATATGAAAGTGCCCGAATAATATGTCATCTAAATATTCTAATTTTTATCAATCCCATGCATTGCATCATATGTAAACTGTGTCCTTTCTACCTTTGATGGTGTTGTGAACCATAACTCCATTTTTCATTCAAGAATGGAGAAGTGCTAGCATATCCATCACTCGTAAGCCTCGTACCTTTAGGTATATGAAAAGGTGAACTAATCGATCGCTGTTATCCTTGATTGGAAAGACCCGTTAGGAGGGACCTCTGCTTATGGGAGCTTATCAGCCTTTTAACTAAAACTATGAGCCCATGTAGTTAAGCTTAACAACTTTCCCTAGGTTGTATGACCCTAAGTCCGTGCGATTGCATTTTATGATTGCTATGTGGACCTAATTACATTTAGCCTTATTTAAAGTGGGGGTAAGCCCATTGTGCCTTTTGTCTAGGGCAGACCCACCCCAATTTCACATCAAATAAGATATAAATGTTTTGAGATCACTACTTTTGCTTGCGCTTTAAATACAAGAGGCTATTAGGCCTAATTAAGCCCATGTTTGAACCTATGCATCCCCTGATGATGCTTAGGTAAGCCCACCGAGGAAAGATGACTAAGACCACATGTGTGGGAGTAATAAGGTTGGAAGGACTATTGCTTGTGTTTGTCTGTTGTTGCATCACAAACACATATTTGCATGTCATGCATCTTATACTATACATGCATCATGACTAAACCCTTTTTCTTGTTCAGCCATCATTGATCCTTCACTCATTACTCAATGGAAGAGAGTAAGCAAACACCTCAATAGAATCAACGCAAAAGTACCTATACAACCCAAGAAGAAACCATGTCTTCTGACGAGTACATGACCAAGGTTATGTTTATAGAGGCCATGGCTGAGATGGAAAGGAGGATGATGTCGCTGGTAACCAATGCCTTGTCCCATATGTAAAACCCTCAAGAGGTAGGATAGACTTTTGGAACCAATAAGGGGAAAAAGATAGTAGGGGAACTTAAGGATAACCCATTGTCCGATGATGAGATACCACATGTGGTGAAAACCTACAACAGGGTACCCCCTCCTAAGGCACTTGAGAATGATCAGTTGAAAAAGCTAAATGAAAATATGGAGGCTATGTCTCGATTAGTGATTGGGGGTAAAGATATTGACTTGGATGACATCAGTCTGAGACTCGATCACTTTATACCTCACAAGTTTAAGATGCCTAACTTAAGCAAGTTTGACGGAACCACAGATCCTCGCACCTACTTAAAGCAGTATGCAGTAACCATAAGGGCCACCCATCTAACAAAAGGGCAGATTGTAAACCTATTCAGCATGTCCCTTACAGGTCAGGCCCTCGACTGGTACCACTACCAAGAAAGAAGGTTTAAAAAAGACTAGACTGAGATGGCAAGAGCATTCAATAAGCAATATACTAACAATGCTAGTGTTGAGATCACTTTAAAGAATCTGGAGTTGATAAAGCAAAGGCCCAATGAGAGTTTTTCTGATTATCTCTAGAGGTGGAGGGTAAAGATTCTGAAAATGAGGAATAAGCCTAAAGATATAGACCAGATCAAAATGTTCATTAGAAATGCCAATAGTTATATGAACAATGGCTCACCACTAAAGGTATTACCACTTGGGAATAGCTGAAGGATATTGCCATCGACCTTGAAGTTGGGTATCAGAATAAGGGTTACAAGAGATCAAATAATAACCCCACATTTACATATGAAAATACCAGCAATACCACCAAAGCTACTGAGGTACATGTAGTTCAGGGTTGCAGGTACTTGAATCTGGGTAAATCTCTATCATGGTGCTTGAAGAAGCTTGCAAAGGAAAGGAAATTATAACCACTCCCACACCAGCCTTTCAACGGACCACTACCCCCAAATCATAGGCATGATCAGTACTGTGCTTATCATTAGAGAACTGGACACCTCACAGATAACTATAAACTTCTCAAAAAGGCTATTTAAGATCTCATCGATTCAAAATAGATCCCTAATCCAGAAACTTCATCAAACCCATTGCCAAAACACCACACTTTAGACCTTCTTAAGTCTGGATTACCTGTAGAGTATGTGTTAAGGGAAATGTATGGGTCCGATCTAGCCATAAAAGCAGGAGTGAGGGTGTGTGAATCAATCCTAATGATAGGCTTTTGGGATAACGAGAGTGATCATGAGGCTAAAGAGAGCAAAAGTTTCTAGGATGAATCCTCTAATAAGGATTTTGAAGAGGGTAAGAGAGAACAGATACAGGTTAAGGGAGTAATGGTAGAGAGAGTAAAAAAGAATGGTCGGATCCTACTAGAGATAAAGCCTGAACCTAGAATAGATAAGCATAGCGAGGTGTTAAAATAGCTTAAGAAAACTCAGGCTAATATCAGCATCTGAGACCTATTGATGTCATTTAAGGACCATAGGCAGAAAGTAGTTGAAGCCTTTGGTTAAGTCACTGTTTCCATAACCACCACGCCTGATGAACTGGTAGAAGTAATGAAAACGGGCAATCGGGTCTCATCACATTTTCAAACATAGACTTACCTTTAGAAGGAAGAGAACATAACTGACCCCTCTTCATCAAAGTTGAAATAAATGGGAAGAAAATGGGTTATGCAATGGTAAATGATGGTTCTTCCCTTTGCGTGTGCCCTACCAAGATCCTAGCTAGTTTAGGGATCAAGAAGGAAGATTTGTTACCTTTTAGCATTACTATAAAGGTCTATGATGACACCAGGAGATAAGCTAAAGCGTCTTTCATAGTCAAAGTACAAGCGGGACCAATCATTAATGAGGTTGAGTTTATGGTTATCTACATACCTGCTACTTTCTCTATCTTGTTGGGAAGGCCCTAGTTCCATAAATTAGGGGGAGTCCCCTCTACTCTCCATCAAATGATTAAGTTCCCACATTAAGGAAACATCATTACCATCAAGGCTGAGGTTGATCATGCCATCTCCACTTTGGCTATCGCCAATCAGCCTTTTAATGGATTTCATGTTGTGGGAATTTATAAGGACTACATGGACCCAGCTGTGTCCAAAATCATGAAGCGAATGGATTTCTTTCTAGGAGCTAATTTAAGGAAGAACTTGTAAGGCATCACTAAACCGCTTCAGCCACACACCCAGAAGGATACCAAAGGATTAGGCTATGATCTAAGCAGAGAGGGCAACCCGAAGTAAGGTAATTCGCTAAAAGATTACTTTGTTAAGCAAAAGGGTATTGAATATGATAGAACCCCAGAGCCTACCATAATAGAGGATGCTATAAACTAAGGTTTGAGATATTCATTAATGTTATGGATTGGGAAATAGGACATCTCACTCAAGTTCAGTGGACAGAGGAAGTATTCCTAAAGCTACCAATTGCTGAAGAAGTCTACTCTGCCATCTCTGAGGACATGCCTGAGCTAGAGGAGTTTAATTTATTTATTAATGAATTGTACCTTTCTGACCTCTTTGAGGTGAACAATTATTTTTCTAATAAAGTGAATGGTGAATTTGCTTACTTGTGTATTTTTCTCTTAATGGTAATATGCATCCACATGATCATTACATGAGCATTTTTTATGTTAATTGTATTAAAACTAATCCCTTTAATCATAGAACCAATGAACAACCAAAGAATGTATTAATTGCCTATGATAAAACTATCGAAGAAAGGGAAAATTTTGAGAGATTATTAGAGAAATATGAAAGGATTTTTGCTTGGAATTATGACGACATGCCAAGGATCGATAGAGAAATTGCAGAACATGCCATACCAATGCACAACTATACCATCCCAGTACGACAAAAACTCAGAAGAATGAGACCTGAATGGGCGGAGAAAGTGAAAAAAGAAGTAGTCAAGTTGCTTGAGGCAATAGTCTTCCCCACTTGGCTTGCCAATATAGTACCAGTACCTAAGAAAGATGGAAGGGTTAGGATGTGCATAGATTACCGAGACCTGAACAAGGCGTGTCCAAAGGATGACTTTCCCCTTCCCCATATAGACATGCTAGTAAACAGTGCAGCAATGGCCACCATGTACTCATTCTTTGATGGATTCTCTAGGTATAATCAAATCTTGATGAAAATGATAGATAAGTGCAAAATAGCCTTCATAACAGAGTGGGGCATATATTGTTACAAGGTGATGCCTTTTGGGTTGAAGAATGTAGGGGCAACATATCAGCAAATGGCCACTAATCTATTCCATGACATGATACACAAGGAAGTCGAAGTATATGTAGATAACATGATGGTGAAGTCCATAGATTGGGAAGGACACTTCAGAGAATTAGAAAAGTTCTTCTAAAGGCTAGACTAATTCAACATGAGGCTTAACCCCAAGAAGTGTGCCTTTAGAGTCACATTAGGGAAATTACTGGGATTCATAGTAAGCAAGAGAGGCATTGAATTCGACCTAGATAAAGTAAAGGCCATCTTAGACTTGCCCACACCGTAATCCGAGGAAGAAGTCAGAGGGTTCTTAGGTAAGATTCAGTACATTAGCAGATTCATATATAAACTCACGATGATTTGTGAACCTATATTCAATCTGCTACGTAAAGGTCAATCGAAAGAGTGGAATAGTGATTGTGAAAAGGCATTCCAATTCATCAAGGAGTACTTGATTAACCCTCCAGTTCTAAAACCTCCAAAGCCAGGTAAGCTTTTAATCCTGTACCTAGCAGTAGAAAGGTCTTCAATAGGAGCACTGATTGTGTAAGCTGATAAAGTTGGAATAGAAAACACAGTCTATTATTTAAGTAAGAAACTACTCCCATACGAATAAAAATACATAGAAGTGGAGATGATATGTTTGGGGGTAATCTAGCCATCAAAGAAATTGCAACACTATTTCCAATCTTACAAAGCAGAAGTAGTGGTGAGATATGACCCACTCAAGTATCTACAATCCGCTCCATCCTTGGTAGGAAAGACGGGAGGATAAATGTTGCTTCTTCAAGAGTTTGACATTTCTTACCTCACTAGGAAAACCATTAAGGGCCGAGCTATAGCAGAATTCCTAGCCCAACACCTAATCGAAGAGAAACAAGAAGAATATGAATTTTTAAATGAACACTTAGGGGTAATATCCCAAGAAGGATGGAAAATGTTTTTTAATAGAGCTGTCAACCAAAGAGGAGCAGGAGCAGGAGCTTTGATTAGCAGTCCGAAAGGTGAACAGATGTTCTTAGCAAATAAGCTAAAGTTTTTAGCCACTAATAATATGGCCGAATATAAGGCATGTGTTTATGGTCTCGAAACTTTATATCAATTGGGGGTAAAAGTGTTTGATGTCTATGGGGACTCAATGCTGGTCATCCAATAAGTCAGAGGTGATTAGGAAGTCAAAGATGGGAACTTGGGTAAATATGTCAGAATTCTTGTAGATCTTACTAAAGAGTTCAATCAATGCACTTTCCACCACATTCCTAGAGAACAAAACTAGGTCGCAGATGCTCTCGCCACTTTCATGTCGGTGTCAAATCTTACCAGGAAAGATTTGTCTTGGCCAATGTATTTTAGTAAGATAAGGTTTCCTACTTCTACTAGAATAGTTAGTTCCACCATTGAGCAAACCCATTAACAACTACCATAGTATCATGATATCCAAACATACCTAGAAACGGGATAATACCCTGAGAATGCAAATGAAAAAAATAAAAACACACTCCGAAAGTGGTCCACTCAGTTTATTTTGTTCCAAGGCATGTTGTACAAGAGGCAAATAGACGGGATACAACTCAAGTGTACAGACGAATTGAAGTCCCAAAAGGTACTTAAGGAGGTACATGAGGGAGTATGTGATCCTCACATGAATGGTAGGAGTTTAGCAAAGAAAATCATGAGACTAGGGTATTGCTGGTCTACCATAGAATCAGATTATTGCAACTTCATTAAAAGGTTCCATAAGTGCCAAGTGTATGGGAACTTGAGTCACTTACCACTTAATAACCTGACTAATTTGTCATCACCGTGGCCTTTCTCGACATAAAGGATTAACATAATCAGAGAAATAAGGCCGTCAGTAATTAAGGCACATAAATTCATAGTAGTGGTAGTTGATTACTTCACAAAGTGGGTAGAGGCTAAGTCTTTCAATAAATTGGGGGCAAGACAAATGGGAAAATTTATTAAAAGAAATATTATTTATAGGTATGGTTTGCCGCAGCAGATCATCTCACACAACGGAGTGCAATTTCAGGGAGAGACCAAGCAATTTCTTCAGAAGTATGGAATTCATCACCATAAGTCTTCTCCGTATCGACCATAAGGTAACGGAGCGGTAGAAGCTGCTAATAAAAATATCAAGAAAATTTTGCAAAAGATGATCGTCACCTATAAGGACTGGGTAGATATGCTATCATTCACGTTATGGGGATACAAAACGACAGTCAGGACATCCACCCAGGCTATGCCTTACTCATTAGTATATGGCATGGAGGCAGTGTTGCCAATCGAGGTAGAGATACCTTTATTAAGGGTAGTAAATGGCATGGAGGTAGAGATACCTTTATTAGTATATGGCATGGAGGCGGTGCTACCAATGGAGGTGGTACTGCCCATGTTATTTAAAAAAATTTTATTATTTTTCTCTATTGATGGATTTGTTTAGATCTGAGGGCTTTTTCTTCACTAATCTGCGTTATATTTTTTTAACTATATTCGCTTTATTTGATCTTATTTAGTTTTGGATTGTTATTATTTTATCCATTTTTTTATCTTCTCTTTGAAAAATCATTAAATTACCCTTTAAAATGAGATTATAATAATATATTTAGGTGATCGCTATCTTTTTGCCCAATGATTTTATTCACACAAACATATTTGTCATATAAAAATGCTATTTATGATTTTTGGTTTACAAAAACAAAAATTAGACTTTAACAACTTATAATTCTAAGATTATATACCTTTCTATATTACAATTTAACAAGACCATGATTATTTATTACTATATTTTAAAAAAATAAAGAAAAAGGATCCCTATGAAATTTTTTATATTTCTTTTTGTTCATTTGCCCTATGAAGAATAGGATTCTATAAAGCATTGCTATTTTTTTTATTTAACTATTTAGCACTTAAATGGTTTAATATTTGTCACATTATATGGTCTTTAGTTTTAAGATTCTACACTTTAATCTAAGTTCCATATATATTGTGCTTTTATTGTAACATTTAAGATGTTAGAGGACTTTTAAATAAAATAGATATAGCAAATAGTTATAAAACATTTTTTAGGGCATAATAAAACACGAATAAATATTTTCAACATAAAAAATAAACAATTTAGAAGTATAAAGATAAGCACTATCAATCTAGTAGCCTCTTTATTAATGATAATAGCCTCTATGTTCATTCAAGTAAAATCAGTACTGACTATCTTAAATGATCACTAAATCATCAATATGCTTATAGCTATAAATTTTACCTATTATTGAGACTTCAAGCTTCATCTCTAGAATTAATTATCCTCCACTGCTCCTAACCTCCAATTTCTCATCTCTATAAATGCTTATGTTAACTTGGTTTTTATAATGAAAAAAATAATGTGCATGCGCATTATTAAGAATAGTGCAAATCTCTCTTTTCTACTAAAAAAAATCCATGTTTTAATTGGGTTTAATCAGTTTGAGCCCAATTTGGCCCAGCCCATCTCGTTTGGTTTGTAAACAAAGAGGCATGGGTTAAAGCTCTATTCTTATATTCATTCTATTTCTAATTTCATTTTTTATTTACTCATTATTGGATTATGTATACAATGCTTTAGGCCTAGTTTGGGATGATTCAAATCTAATTTTGTCTATAATGTTCATTAGACTTAGGCCTTAAGTTCAATCGTAAGACATTTTAATTATTATTATTACCCTTGTTTATTATTAAGTAGTGTATGTAACTAAGACTAATTTGGGATTTAAATTGGGCTTGGGCCTAAACCCACATTATATTTATTTTATTTTCCTATATATATATATTGGACTTGGAACTAAGCCTAATGTTTAATTCCTTTATTTATAATTTTATGGGCATCTTTGTATCTACCACATGATATTCAAATAATAACTACTTTAACTTTTTACCTAACGATAAATAATAATAATAATCATAATAGTAATAATAATAATAAGCACATAAGTGACAAATAATAATGATTCAATAATGAAGACATATCCGCATTTATTAAAAATATCATTTCATTTGCCTTGAATGAATTGGGTGCTTCAAAAAATTAGGTATTAACACATTCTAAGACCATTGATGAGACTATAATTCCTTTGCTTGTGTTATGGCTCTATTGTAATCACTATACATAGGTATGAGATCAATAATGCTCAAGACAACACCTAGTTCAGTGATGAACTTTCTAATTTAAACTGCTTCCTTCCTTAAATCTGAAGATATAATATACTCAACTTCGATAGTGGAGTTTGCAATTGCATCTTGCTTAGGACTCTTCCAACTAACTGCTCCTCTTCCCATTATGAATAGATAACCTGAATTTGGGATTTACAATCATTTTTGTTAGACTGAAAGCTGGTATCCTTATACCCATTTACTTGTAAATCCTTTTCTCTATATATTAAGAACATATCCTTGGTCCTTCTTAAGTATTTAGGGATATTTTTCACAGACACCCAATATTCCTCTCTATAACTGGATTCAAATATGCTCATGACACTTAGGGCATAAGATACATTGGGTTTTATACATAGTATAACATACACGACATATCGTATAGTAAATGTATATGGGATTCTACTCATGCATTCTCTCTCCTCTTATGTTTTAGGACACATAGATTTAGAAAGGTATTTCCCATGAACCATAAGAATATAACATTTCTTAGAAAGATCCATGCTAAACATTTTTAGCATCTTATCTATCTATGTGGACTAAGAAAGGCCTATCAAACTTCTTTATATATCTTTATAGATCTTTATCCTTGAAATGTAGGTTATTTCTCCAAGGTCTTTCATGGAGAATTGCTTAAAAAGCTATATATTGACTGATTGTAAGACTGAGATATCATTTTTAATGAGTAATATGTCATTGACATATAGTACAGGGAAAATAATTCCATCCTCACTTACTTTTTTGTATACACATGATTCATCCAAATTTTGTGAAAAGGTAAACTCTTTGATCGTCTCATTAAAATAGATGTGCTAACCCCTAGATGCTTGCTTTAATCTATAAATGGATTTTCAAAGCTTGCATACCTTATTACAATCATTAGACATTAAGCCATTAGATTGTGTCATATACACTTCCTCTTCTAGGTTTTCATTAAGGAAAGTGGTTTTTACATCCATTTGCCATATTTCATAACCATAATGAGTGGCGATAGCAAGTAAGATCTAATAGATTTAAGCATTGCCATAGGTGAAAAGGTTTCATCAAAGTCAATTCCTTGTCTTTGATAATAACCATTTATAATAAGATGAGCTTTGTAGGTAATCACATTACCTCTATGTTTGTCTTCTTTTCGAAGATCCATTTCCACCCTATATGTTTTAT
This sequence comes from Hura crepitans, assembly GCA_948208565.1. NCBI lineage: Eukaryota > Viridiplantae > Streptophyta > Magnoliopsida > Malpighiales > Euphorbiaceae > Hura > Hura crepitans. Next base: position 2,782 of record CANXYI011557595.1, on the reverse strand, counting down.
TCCTTTAATTAAACAAATACTTAGTTAGTATAAATAGAATCCATTTCAAACTTTATGGCCTTAAGCCATAACTCTAATTCATAATTCCAATTCTAAATTCTTCAGAATCTCTTCATAGCCTCTAGGCTCTCTTATAGAAATACAAGATTCAGCATCAAAAATCTTCTTCTTACAAACCACAAGCCAATAGAGTGGTCAAGGAAGTAAATAAGAACCTCGAAAGGATTTTGACCAAAACAATTATGACTTATAAAGACTAGGCAGATAATCTTCCTTTTGCTCTATGGGGATATAAAACTACAATCCGAACTTCAACAGGTGCTACTTCATTCTCCTTGATGTATGGGACAGATGCAATGCTTCCAATAAAGGTTAAGCTTTAATCATTGAGAGTGGCAATAAAGTTAGAGATTCTCGAGACCACCGGAGTTGAACAAAGGTTCCAATAGTTAAATTTGCTAGATGAGAAGCGGTTACGAGCTAATTATCACAATCAAGTTTAACAAAAAAGGATGGCACATGTGAATTTGTTAGATGAAAATTATGGTCCTCAAGCAAATGAGACCAGGACTACTGGACCTAAGAGGGAAGTTCAAGCCAAATTAGGAAGGGCCATTCATCCTAAAGCTAATGTTACCAAAGGGTGCTACTATTCTTATAGCTTATGATGGAAATAGACTAAGGGAACCTGTGAACATGGACAGGCTAAAAAGGTTCTATGGCTGAAGACAAATAAAAGAGAAAAAGAAGAGAAATAATAGCCCTATGGGTCAAAAATTGACAAACGGTAGCCTTACTAAAAGTGGGCATCCTGATAAGGTGAAGACCAAAAAAAGGCATCCTATACAAAAATTAAGGGTTGAGAGAAAATAGTCAATCAAGAAAACCCTCACGGGCTGATTGACGACAGGAGTTTAAGATGTACTTAAGAACTCCCTTGATTAAACGAGGAAATGTGTTGTTACATTAATATCCGATTGTGTTTATCATAAAATGCCAATATGATGTTGCTAGATATGACCACTTTAATAAGCATGATTGAGCATTTTATAAATAAAGGGGGTACAATGTTAAATGTAAAAAAAAAGAGAGAGGTACATAATAAAAAGTGGAAAAGTTTCTTTTTGATTCTATCTTTTTTAAGTCCTCTATCTCTTACTACTGCTCTCGCCACTCATCCTTAGCCAGCGAGCCCTATTGTCTCGAGAAGGGCCTGTTACCCATTCCTTATATGCATCTGAAGTCTGAAAGTTGCAAGCGACTCTAGGTGCGATGTTTGCCTTTAGAGGTAACTATTTCCACAGCTCATGATAACCAGAAGTGAAGGTGATAGATATATATCTCCTCCTTTAAAAGACAGTGGGGAGGTCACAATCCTTTGAGTCTCACCAAACTACCTCACGTAACAATTAGGAATGCAAAAGGTAACCTTGTGAAGGCCAGTTAAAGGAACACAACCTGATGGACCATTGCGTCACACGTACGGTAAGCAAATCCAAAGGTTTCTAAAAATTATGTCATTGTCTATTAAGCACTCAGCCATGAAACCCATCGCTTAACATCTATGAAACATCACATAATGGCTCGAGATAGCAAGTGCTTCAAGCTATAAGATCTAAGGACATGATGTTGAGGATCGTCCAATAGCCGAAGCTTCTCTTACAGTCAGACCTAAAAAAAATGCTGTTAGGAATGAAAACTAGCAAGGGCTTCCTAAGCAAAAGTCAAGCGGAGGATAGGGTGAAAACTCGCAGGAGCAGTGTATCCTTAAAAGTCTGGAAGGAATGAAAACCCTTTGGGGCTTTCTAGGCAAAAGGCAGACTAAAAAATAAGGCAAAAACCTCTTCCCGAGGTAGTCTATTCTTTAAAAAAAACCTAAAGCAGAAGCGGGCTCCCATAAAAGAATTCAGCTTCTCCAGATTTCACAGCATCCAAGCCTAGAATTATTTCAGCCAAGATCAGAGGAAAAGGATTCAGCCCTTTCTTCAGGTCATTAATCACACTGAATAGCTGATAATCTCTAGAGTGGTCTTCAGCTGAAACCGTCAGATATTTAAAGAATATGAATAAGTATACGCTCGCCCCAAGGGTTGGAATGTTTGTATAATTGTCAACATAATCCAGTAAGGCATTTAGAGAGATTAGCCCTCTCCATGAGACCCATCTGGTAGCCAAGGAAGGTAGTATGCCTAGTACATCAATAGCCTCGTAAGGATAGTGGGTAATACAGGTCGGACAGTAAGGTAGTGTGTCAGAAGAATAAAATATGCCCAAAATTGTAGAAAAATTCCTCAAATAGGGGGTACTGTTCTTGATGAGAAAACTAAAAGACATAGAATTATGGGTCCTAAAATTGGATCGCTGCCTTGAGAAAAGTCTAACCAAAATGCACCCTTCGAAGGAATTTTTGTCCGTTAAAAGGAGCTAAGGTGGGGAATGCCCATATAGAAGGGAGATTAAGAATTTTGTGAAGCTTTTTAAGGAATTCGTCATTCATTGTTGCAAAAATGGGGAAAAAACTCAAGTGGCACGAGGATCTATGCATGCATTAGGGTATTTATAGTTTTTAGGAGTGAAAAAATGATTTAGGCAAAAAAGGCATTTTCAGCCAAAAAACGGGCATTTTCTGATTGAAAACGGCCATTTTGAGCTGGAAAATGGGTGTTTTGGTTTCAGCCTAAAACGGTCGTTTTGAAAACTGCCAAAACATCCATTTTGACAGCCCAAAATGCTCATTTTTCCAACACTATAAAAGCTGCATTTTTTCTAATTTTTCACAATT
>CANXYI011557568.1:0-17983 GCA_948208565.1 Hura crepitans | reverse complement strand
TATAAAGACATAAGTGTTGAAACCTAAAACCCATACCAAAGGTACTCAACATGCCATATCTACAACCAATAGTCAATCAATATTAAAAACCTCTGAGCCACTTGATAATAAAGGATAAAACTAATCCATCTATATTTGATGGAATAGTTTACCAAGGTCAAAACCTATCTTAGTACTATCAACCATATTCATACATACATACAACCCTATGCCTCAAATCCCATACATATAGAAATTGAACTAAAGTTTATAAAACATCACTTTTATGTATACATCTTTAAAGGTTTTCCTTTAAGATACATTTTTATACACATATATATGCATCCTTTCTACAATTGTCTACATGCCACTCTTATACATTACATATATACTATATGCACTTGTAAGGTAATATATATAAAACAAAGAAAGGGAAATATTGCCTTAAAGCTTGAGGAACTAGTGACTCCATCAAAAGATGTACATCCTTTTAGGAAACTCTATGATTTCTTCTTTATCCTACATGGGGCAAAAATACATGTGCTAATAATATGCTTAGTAGTACTCCAACATTTCCATATGTCACATGATATAATTAAATCAAGATAAAACTCATTCATATGCATAATGAAGAAATAAAGATACAAGCCTTATATAATAAAAAATTACTAGCATCTATATTATGACTACTTTCATTATTCCATGTAATGTCTTGTTATATTTACATTTCACTTTTTTTAGAATTTGTAAGGTAGCATGTACATCCACATAATTTCAAAAATATACATGTCACTTTTCATGCTATCATCCTTGTTTAATTTAATACATATAACCAATATATCATGGCATTCATCATAATATCATTTAAGGTTTATCTCATATTTATAAGTGAATATATTGCATGTATATTCCACTTAATAGGTTAGATTGCATAAAACATAATAAGATAAGCTTATGTTTTAGTGATTAATCATATTATCTCTTATCTAGATTCATATCTCTATTAATCTTATGAAACATAAATCAAACATCACATTTAATTCATTTAAGTGCCTTTCATCCTTGAGCATTATACATTTTTTAGGGCCTTTGGTAAAAATCTAATAGAATGACCATAAGAAAGGATAAACAGGAAAATCATGAACATAAACATGTGGCATCGAGCCCAATAATAACATAACATATAGTATCGAGCCCAATTATAGCATAAAATATGGCTTCAAACCCAAAATCAAATAACATGAGGTACAAAATGCCATAACATCCATAAAAAAGCAGTATTGTAGAGCCTTACTTTGCATGCTTATAAACACCTAAAAATCTCGATTTTGTGAATAGTACTTTTCCTGTTGTGATTAGTACTCCCAGCCACCTAAGGCATAAATAGTTCCAAATTGGATTTTGAAAAAGTATAATTCATGAATAAGACATGGTGAAAATATGAAATAGAAATAAGGTCATTTGGAGTTAGAAAATAAAAAGTAAAAATTTGGTAACAAGTGATGAGACGGAATAGTGAATAATGTCAAGATTTTAAAGAAAGGCTAATTTAACTAATTGAGCAAGTTTAAGACTAATGAAGTAAGGCTTGACCAAGTAAATAAAAGTGTAATTGAAGATTAAAAGGAATAAGGAAGATTTTAACACATGGCTCAATCTCTATCCTTAGACTAAAAATATAAATTAAAAAAAGAATAAAGAGAGCAAAAATAAAAATGGGTCTCCTTTTTTCTTCTACAAACTAAAATCCTCTCTTCTTCCTTCTTTCTCTAATTTTTCTCAAGGATTGATGGATTTTATTATAAGATTATTGAAGAATAAAGTGAAGCATAGATGATAGTCTTTGAAGAAAAGAGTTGTGGAATTTAAATAGAATGTAAAGAATAAAGTTAGCTTGAAAGATTCTTAGAGAGTAATTTCCATTTGTGGCTGAAATTCACAAAAAGCAAAAAAGAAAGTTTTTGTTCTTTCTATTAAGTTAAGAGGAAGAAGAAGGATTAAAACCTCAAAAAAGGTATTGCTTTTTTATTGTAGACTCCTATTCCTTATTTTATCAAATTTCTAGTTAGGGTTTAGAAATTATATAATTGACTTAGGGTTTTTATAAATCCTTAATTATGGATGATGAATGTAGAATAAGTTAAGAAATTATGTGTTTTTTGAAATTATTGTGAGAATCTTAATTGAATACATATTATAGAATTCTTTGGAATGAGACAATGATATGTTTAAGTTTGAATTATGGGTTTTGATAGAAAATTTACATGAGACAAAGTGTAAAATTGTCTCAAAAGCTTAGGAAACCATGCAAAAATGAAAAAGAGACTTGAAATGGGGTAAAATGGAAAGGAAGATCATAGTAGCAATAGTCATACAAATTTACAACAACTACTATATGGGTGCCGCAATTATAATTCTGATATAGTAAACATCGCTAAAGGTTATGGTAGGTAAAGATGTCACATGGGTGTAGCAACTACAATATAGAGGTCATTTGTAGTAGCAATTGCTCCGTGAAGGTAACAACCACTATACAAAAGGTTGCTGCACCTGAAATAGCGATGCGATAATAGCAACCTAAGCATCATATATGTAAAGTTAATGAGAAATTATAATATGTTTATATCGAATATGTATTGCACACAGAAGTGTTATATGTATAAAGAGGTAAATGTTAGAATTAGAGGTGATAATTTACCATCTTATAAGAAAGGTGAAATAACTTGTTTAATGTTTTTATGATAATGCTATATGTCAAAATTTGTATGCATATGTATATGTATATGATAAAGTTTGATGAGAAAGAGTAATTATAAAAGTAAACCCATTTCTACTTAAGATTCATCTTAGCCATTAGATAGTTTGGCATGCCAAAATAGTGGACACTTGTAAACCTGCCATCATTTATAGCTTTGGTCATTTCATTGTTTTACACTATGCATATGGTGGTGGTGCCATTCTTCGTACCTTAGGGTACCACAGTATTACACCTTTGGATACCACCATTTTGTGCCTTTGGGTACCACTGTAAAGATGATAGGTTAAAGAAACCATTACACCTATCCCTTATCTAGAAAACTGTATGGTTCTAGAAAGAAATAAGCTTTTAGAATAATAACAATTTAAATGATTTAAGTAAAGTTTTAAATTTATGATGTGTGATAGTACATTTTTATAACTTTCATGTGACACCATAGCATGTACACACACATTCACTAAATGCTTAATAAAGATTAAAGCTATGTTATGGATTTTAAGTATATCTTATTTTACATGTATGAATCTTAATGGTTTAATGATATGAGACAAAATGATTGAGAAATTAATTTACATGAACAACATGATTGTTGAAGTATATAAAACTTATGTTTGATTAAAGTTATTGTATAAAATGTGATATTGTGTCATTAATTTGAATAATGATTTAATTATTTGACTATTTCTTTATAGGCTTATGACTAAGACAATTAGTGAGGGTTATTTAAGTTAGAAAGGTTGTCTAACTTAGAAAGAATCCACTGAGGATTTTTATCCTTAACGTAGGTTTTTATTCATGCAAGTCTTGGAGCCACTGATTAAGAGAGAAGGGATTGACTTCACTGCATCAAAGTCTTTATATTTTTGTATGCATAAACATTTCTTTTATAACACTTCACAAAACCTAAAAATTCTAATGTCACATGTAAAGAATATGTTAGAATGCTTATAGGTTTATATATAGATCACATGTTAGAAACGCATATACAACTGTACTATTTTGTCACTGCTTATGATATGACATGTCATTATAAGTGTTTTAAGCATGTATGTATATATAATAATCGTGTTGAAAAATTGATACATGTATGCATGTTGATTTTAAGTTATGATTATGATGATATATTATGATTGATTTTGAGAAATGGCGATGATTTGTTACACCATACAAAAGTGTTTTTTTATAGGAAAGGATTTTTGGGTAGTATCCCGAATAGCAATTATGCTACTAAAATTTTTTATGCGAGGACCCATATATGTGGAAAATGTTTTCAAACGATCAAAATGTTTTAAAGAAGTAATAGAAGGTTTCAGAAGAAAAAGATAACAAAAATTTATAGTGCACAGTTTTATAGACACATAATCAGTTGGATCACATAACCTAGATCTAGCAGTATTACTAAAGGAGATAGACAACAACATAGGGGTATAACTAGTGCTCTTGCAGTCTCATATAGGGGATCAACCCCTCCCTTATGGAAGCATCATGGCAGAAATCATTTTGAACCTTGTAAAAATTTGCCTGGGGCATGTATTAAGTGTGGAGTAATAAGATATTACATGAGAGATTATCTAGGGAAGCTGGATACACAAACTCTTATTGTGCAAATAGCCACACCTGGTCTACATGAAGGCAAAAGGCTAAGGAGATAGAATATAGGTGGATAGAGGCAGAAAGCTACCTCTAAGGCAATAGATATATTAGCTGAGGATAGAGCACCTGTTCGAGTGTATGCCATAAGGGACAGAGAGGACCAAGATACACCATATGTTATTGTTGGTAAATTTTCCTTATGTAGTTCTGATGTTGTTACTCTTATTGATCCTAGTTTTATGCACTCATATGTTTGTAAAGCTCCATCTAAAGATAATGGATTACATGTAGATATGTTAGAGTATAAGATTATAATGACCAATCCAATAAGGCAAAGTGTCTTTATTAACAAAGTATATAAGAATTGTCCAATAGTGATATATGATAGAAAGTTTTTAGCTGATCTAATAGAACTATTTTTGTGATTTTGATATGATTGTGGGTATGGATTGGCTATCCAAACATCAATCCATAGTTGATTGCAAGAAAAAGAGGGTTACCCTTAGAACTTTGGAGGGTAAAGAAGTAGTTGTATTTGAGATTAGAAATTTTGAGTTATATAATGTGATTTCAACTATGAGAGCTAGGAGATTAATAAGAAAATGGTGTTTACTTTTCTTAGCTCATGTGACCAACATATGAATTAAGGTATTAGGTATTGATAGTATACCTAAAGTTAGAAAGTTTCCTGATGTTTTTCCTAAAGAACTTCCTAGGTTACCGCTTAAAGGAGATATGGAGTTTGCAATTGAGAATTTGCTTACCACTACTCTTATCTCTATGGCTCCTACGAAGCTGAAGAAATTCAAGTTGTAGTTACAGGAATGTTTCATAAATAGTTCATTAGGCTTATTGTATCACCTTCGAGAGCTTTAATGCTCTTTCTCACAAAGAATGATGGTTTTTTAGGCTTTTTTTATTACAAATAGTTGAAAATTTCACAATGAAAAACAAGTATCCTTTGCCTCACATATATGATTTGTTTAATCAATTAAGAGATGCTGGAGCATTTTTCAAGATTGATTTGATGTCAAATTATTATCAACTTAAGGTCAAGGACTTAGATGTGCTTAAAATAGCTTTCAATATGATAATGGTCCATTATGAGTTCCTTGTCATGCCTTTTGGTGTAACTAATGCCCTAGCTGCCTTTATGAAGCTCATGAATTAGGTTTTTAGGCCCTACTTAGATTAGTTCATTGTCGTCTTCCTATATGACATCCTATTCTATTCTAAAACTAAGGAAAATCAAGATTAATGTTTGAGAGTTATACTACAAACTTTGATGGAAAATCAGTTTTATGCTAAATTAAGCAAGTGCAAATTTTGGCTAGATTAAATCTCTTTTCTTGGCCACATTGTTTCCTCAAATGGTAGAAGAATAGATCCTAGTAAGATAGAGGCAATCATCAACTAAAAGCCTTTTAGTAATGTTACAACTATATTATTTTGTCACTATTTCTGATATGGGATGTAATTATAAATGTTTTAAGCATGTATGTATATATAGTGCTTGTGTTGAAAAATTAATACATGTGTGCATGTTGATTTTGAGTTATGATCAGGATGACGTATTATGATTTTGAGAAATAGTGATGATATTTTATACCATATAAAAATGTTTTTCTGTAGGAAGGATTTTTGGTTAATGTCCCGGACAATAGTTATACTATTAGAATTTTTGGTACGATGACCCATATATATGGCAAGAGTTTTCAAAGTATCAAAACATTTTAAAGGAGTAACAAAAGGTTTTACAAGAAAAAGAGAACAAAAATTTTAAGCTCACAATTTTATAGACACATATAGATAGTGTGGCATCACCTTACTTAGTTTCATTGTAGATCAAGTAAAGGGGTATCACAATGCCAAAGCTATCCTATCCTGGATTCTACCTAGCCTTACCTTAGGTTCATAATGAGTAGATTATGTACTTATTGAATTTTAACCACGATCTTTTAATTGTCATAGAAATAGCATGGCTTCACCTATGTAAAGTAGCTTAACAATCTTCCATTGCATAACCATTTTGACATTTGGTATAAATCTCAATTATTTAACATCTATATCCATAATACATAAACTCCATAACATTTATCCAAGTCCAAGTCCATAGGAATTCACATTCAAATGTATGATTATTATGATATTTAAGTCTCAATATATATGCATTCATAAGATTCATGTTTATATGAGATTCATCATGCTTAATTAACTCTATAGTCATTTAAAACATAGCATAGCAAAAATTCAAGTAAGTATCTTTAGCTAACACTTGCATTATAAGGAAAATCATAACTTACCAGGTTTTCAATTTACTTTTATGAACTCTAAATGCAATTAAACTTGATGTCATGAGAGGTTAATTAAAATCATTAAGGAAACTATAATTCAAATTATCATTTATAGGAAATAAGGAAGAGTTGTAGTATGTAATTTAAAAACTTTACTGCCCACTTGCACTCGTAACTCACATCTTTTCTTTGCCCTTGTCCTTAGACTGATCTAGATCTCTTTCTTTCTCTACTCTTAACTAAAACCATCACTATGTACTCAAGCACATTTATACATATATAGCTAACATCGCAACATAACACTAATGCTTAAAGATTATGTGCACACATAAGTATACCAGAAAATGATTGGTCTACTTGCCCCATTTCTACCATTAACACCTTCTATTCTTGCCTAAAACTCTTCCTAAGCAATTCCCATGTTTTGGCATAAAAACCCTTGAGATTCTACAGCTGGAATCCCTTGTTCTTTGCTACACCAATTTTGCTACACTTGAGCAGTAATGACTAAACTCCAAATCCTCTTTTCATGTTCTTATTACTTCTTAAACTCACCTTTACAAACATACCCCACCAAAATACACTCCCATGTGTAGCTATACATATTGCCAATACTAAAGCACTACTACTATCAAACCCAACACTTTGTTCTTCAATGCTACATTAACTATCATTCCCTTTAACAAATTCTAGTTGCAACTAACATCCTAATACAACTTAACAGGTTATTAAACAAGATGAATTACCCTTTCATCCTTTTAATATACCTTTGTTATACTCACCATTGCTACAGACAGTGCCGCTACTTCAACAGCTACAATTTGCCCTCATTTTTTATCAAATTGTCCACATACTCGAAAATTATGCTAACGTTAACCATCTTGCATTATCATCCCTACCAAACTCTAGCAATAACAGCTTAATCATTCACTGAAATAAAAAAATTCATACATGGAAATAGAATTTTTCTGTTCTATAGTTCTTTGTCTTCAATTGCTACATCCCTTTCATGCTTACACTTTAGTTCCCTTAAATTTAATCATCAACTTATGATTAATCCTCATTTCATCCACATACTAGCTCACATAACCCAAATTGTACCAAATTAAATGAATTAAATCAAATTCTTTCTTGAAATTCAGAAAAACCTTATCTCTTCTTGTTGGCAGTGTCCATCGATCGAATTCTTTGGTTTCATCCTCTAATTCTTTCTTCTTTTTACTGAATTCACTCAATTAAAAAAGGAAATGAAGCTTGTAAATGTCAATTCTATGGATTTTTGGTTCATGCAAGCCTGTACCTTCCTCAGTTCCTTATCTTTTTGCTTCTTTACTTTCTACCTCTTACTATTTTCTTTCTTTTCCTTTGTTATAGCTAATATTACACTAACAAAATGAATTCATTCAATTTAATGGTAAATTACCACTTTGCTCCCTCACTTATCATAGTCTCTATATTAAAATCCAAGATTTCTACTCATCATGCTTAACTTTCATTCCCTTTAATTAATTCCCTCATTTCCTATTTTAAAACTCTATTTATTAGTTCATTGAGTAATTATTATTAAAATAAAATTTCTCTTTTTCTAATAATCCTCACTTAAACATATATATATGCGAACATTTACATCTCTCAATTTAGTCCCAATTATTTAATTAAACCCTAATTAGCACATAAGTATACTTTTGGATGTTACAACTCTCCCCCACTTAGGTTATTTCTTCCTGGAAATAGAGATTCATACCTCACTTAGAAAAGGCTTAATATATAGATTAATACTCTAATTTATACACTTTTATCAATTCGATCTTTATATTTATCATAGCCTACCCTTAGCATATTTACTTACTAAAAAAAATGACATATAATTAGTACCTTTCATATTTGGTATTCATATATTCTATTAAAATAGTTGGTATCACTGAAGGGCACGTAAATAAAGTGTGAATGGAAGTGAAAACATGTGAACTTCACAACCAATTGTATAAATATTAATTATTAATTTTATATATTTTTCTTCCCCATTTATAATAAAAATTACAACTTCTAGCATTAGTTAACTAATGTCAATCATTTTAAATATTTTTAAACATGATATGAAAAGACATTTGATATATATGATTTTAGCAAACAAATATTTATACGAATCAAATAAAAAAATTAAATTGACACAAGTATATAAGTTAAACCAATATCATATATTAGAGGAATTTATACATAAATATCCCACAAAAGATAGTAGTTTTTTTTTAAAAAAAAAACTCCATATAATTTTTAAAAAAAATTATATTTATTTCAATTTTTTTAATTTCAAAACTATTGTAATTTTAAAATATATTTTTTCATCACCTTAAACCCTATAAACCTTAAACTCTAAAATTCTAATTCTTAAATTTTAAAACTCTAAAACCTCAAACTCTAAAGCTTAAACCATAAAATCTTAAACTCTAAAATTCTAAATGCTAAATTTTAAAATTTTAAAATCATAAACTTTAAAATTTCTAAAACTTAAATCTTAAAATTATGAAATATATAAACGCTAAAAATTTAAATCCTAAATCCTAATAATAAATGACACTTTTAAAGAATTAGTTTTAAAAAAATATAAAATTAATAAAATTTTTTGAAAAAAATTTAAATTAAATTAATAATAGTAAATAAATAATTTTAATACGCTTTTAAAATATAAAATACTAAAAGAATATATTTAAAAACTTTAAATATTTATAACATATTTTTAAAATTAAAAATTAAAATTAAAATAATAAATGGTGAAATTTCTTCAATATTAGATTAAGCTTAAAAAGTTAGAAGAATTGCTCACATTATTTATTCAATAAATTAAATTTATTAAACATTAAAATTATTATATTAAAATTAATATTTTTTTTATTTATAATTCAGTTATTGAAATTAAATATGCATAGTAAATTAAACTTCCTCAATTATTATCCATCACCGCTAGTCTATTTTTGACTTTCTAGATAATGCCATAAATGCATACACGCCGTCATTTTATATTGTTGGAATCAGAGGAACGAACCCTTACGGATTCTATAACAGGGAAGAAGAAAGATTGAACAGGTGAACAATCGCGCAAGTAGCTTCATCAATGGAAAACGGGGAAATTCCTGATAACGCTAACGAAAGTATGTCTTCTCTCTCTCTCTCTCTCTATTCTTTTTGTTTTCTTCACGAAATGCATTCCGTTACCCTTTTTTTTTTTTTATTGGATACAGATTGTCCTGGTCCTCAGTCAGAATCTGCTGGACAGTCTGATGCTTGCCAAGGATGCCCTAACCAAGAAGCTTGTGCTTCTGCACCTAAAGGCCCCGATCCTGGTCTTTCCCTATCCTATCTCTTTGTAATCTTTGTTCCAACTGATTATAAATAACATATGGATATTTCTTCTAATTGGTTGAGTTGTTCGTTTTTTTTTAATTTTTGTTTTAGTTATTTTTGAATTAAGTTCTTTTCATCTGATCATAACGTTTAAAAGTGTGATTGTTGTTGCTTTTTTTTTTTTTGGGTCTGAAAACACCATTCTCTGCTTGTTACTAGGCTTTTTGGTATGATACAGCTGTGAATTTAAGGTCAACTGCCATTTTTGAGTGTCTTTGAAAGTACATAAATCAATAATCACCTTTTGGTTGGTTCAAGTCTTAGATTTGAACGCGTAAGTATTGGAAAAGTTTAAAATTTTATGAAGGTAGTTGGTGCCTGCTGCTTTTTGAATGAAGTAAACGGAAATTTAGAAAGATATCTGAGCCTCACCTAGTAAAATTTCGTCTCACGGTCTTACTTTGTCGCTGTGGGGAGATAATTTCAAGTTTGAGCATTTCTTCTGCTTACTGCATTCACTAAGAGTAGTTGTTGTCTTGTGATGCAGCCCTGCAGGAGCTAGGGAATTTGAAAATATTGTTGATTGCCTTGCAAAGAAAGAGAATTATTAAAGTATTAGGATTTGGTATCCAACTGACACTGAGACTACAATAATATGTAAGGGAGAATAATGACCAACGAACTACAAACAAGCTTTGGGACAAACCAGTTCTAGAAAAAATCACTGGCTTTTTACCTTTTAATGCATAGGAACAACTAGGAATTTTCTTCCTTCTGACATGTGTTTGGTTAAAATTCTTTCATTTGAATGTTGGAGAAGGACTTATACCCAATATGAGCAAGACTTGTTTGGTTAATTCTGTTGCTTAGATTGACGTCTGTTTCATTCAAAATTAGATGGTTATCCAGTGTTATGCATAAATTGGTTCTTGCAGATTTGGTTGCAATTGCGGAACGGATGGCAACTGTGAAGCATAAGATATTAATTTTATCCGGGAAAGGTGGAGTTGGCAAGAGCACATTCTCTACCCAGCTGTCGTTTGCATTAGCAGCTATGGACTTCCAGGTTGGTCTTATGGACATTGATATATGTGGGCCAAGCATTCCTAAAATGCTTGGCCTAGAAGGTCAAGACATTCACCAGAGCAACCTTGGCTGGTCTCCTGTCTATGTTGAGTCAAATCTTGGGGTCATGTCAATAGGGTTTATGCTCCCCAATCCTGATGAAGCTGTTATATGGAGGGGGCCTCGTAAGAATGGGCTCATCAAGCAATTTCTGAAGGATGTGTATTGGGGAGAACTTGATTTTCTAGTGGTTGATGCGCCACCAGGGACCTCAGATGAGCATATCTCAATTGTACAATTCCTTCAGGCTACTGGAATAGATGGGGCAATTATTGTGACTACTCCACAACAAGTCTCTCTAATTGATGTTCGTAAAGAAGTGAATTTTTGCAAGAAAGTTGGAGTAGAGGTCCTTGGGGTGGTTGAGAATATGAGTGGCCTGTGCCAACTATTGACGGATTTTAAGTTTATGAAACTGACTGAGACAGGCGAACATCAAGATGTCACTGAAAAAGTTTTGGAGTGTATGAAAGAGAAAGCTCCAGAATTGTTAAACTTGGTTGCTTCTAGTGAAGTATTTGACAGCAGTGGTGGTGGTGCGATACAGATGTGCAGAGAGATGGGTGTGCCTTTTCTTGGGAAGGTGCCCTTGGATCCCCAGCTTTGCAAGGCAGGTGAAGAAGGGAGGTCCTGCTTTGCAGATCAGAAGTGTGGAGTAAGTGCTCCTGCGCTGAAGAATGTTATAGAAAAACTATTGGCAGCAAATAAGTGGCATTGGATCCAGTCTGAAGCAGATAAGTAAAAGACAACACATGTATCTGCACCATTTGTGCATCAGAGGTTTTTTCTTGTTTGGCTATATATCTTCTAAAATCAATTAGTAATTAGTATTCAGTGGTTTCTTGCAGTTTCTTTTATTTCTGAGCACGGATTTATTGAGTCACATGAGTTAACAACGATGCTATTGCGTCAATTCAAGAATCCAGTCATTAGGAATTCGGAGTCGACTACATTAGCTGCATAGCGCCTTATTGAACTTAAATCCAATGATTGATTGATGAGCCTTCGTTTTACAAGCCAAACGATTTCAGTATTGTACATATGCAAGAGAAGTAATAAAAAGATGAGACGAACTGGGATTCTTTCTTGCATCTCTTGAGAGCTATGCAAGAGAAAAATCTCATGCAAGATGTGAATTAGGAATTTTTTTTCCCTCCCTCATTTTTCCATCTAATTCATGGTTGTGAATGAGAACGAGAGGCGAGGAATCATTATCTCCACTCTTTTGACACTTAGCTCCTGCTGTTGTTTCTGTTCCTGCATTCCCAAAGTAGTTGCTTCAGCTTTGGTTATTAAACATTATCTTATTTATTTGCATTGCATTTCACTTCCTTTTGTTTCCCCTATGCTGATTATCTTTCTAAAACAAACTCATGATGTGCTTGAGACATCATCACATTTGTCTATATTGTATTTAAGCAGGAGAAACTGATGAATATTTTGCCATCCTATTCCTACATTCAAATTGAATGCTTTCAATTTTAATGGTTTGCCATATGGTTATGAGTTGGATGTACAGAAATTTGTTTAGGAATTTATGAATGGCAATTGTATAGTTCATCAATTCTGTTGGGGTACGGTATCAGGCATCATTGTCCCAAATGTTGCCAACGCAAAGCAAGTTCACACAAACTCAAAGGTTAACGACAAAATAGATAACCAAACCAATTACAGTTTCAGGGGAGCTCAAAGAGAAAGAATTCTTGTACGAGAAATTGTTCCACCTCCAACCAGCAAGCCAGAAAATTTGGAGTCTGTCGTTTTGTAAATTAACTTGCTAGTAGAAGGGAATAGGAATATTCCTATGTCAAACCAGAAAAAAAAAAAAAAAAAGGTGAATTTTCCATTCGAGTCATTGAGATTTCTGTTTCTTTTTGAGTGCTATAACAAAAAAATATCGAATTAGATTTTAATTCTCGAGTATCCACCACTTCCCTCCCTAGTCATGAGAAGTTTCGGTATCTATATATCTTATAAAGCTAAATCTTAAAGAATTTTTAGTTGCTGCCATGGAAAATTTTCAATACTTATATATCATAAAAAGCTAAATTTTGTAAATATACAAATAAAACTAGAGGAGATTTTGTTAAATTTATATTATGAGGTAATTTTGCTAAATCTTGTTTTTTGTCGAGGTAAATACTCAATCATATTACTTCAATTATCTTTTCTAAAATCTTTTCTTTACACAAAAGTGTTGTATTAAATATTTTATTTTTGTGTACTACATCTTAAAATATTAATTTAAAATAAAATTTAAATACCATTATTGACATTTGAATAAAAGAGTATTGGCTCCATTCACCAGCATATGGAATGGAGAAGAGAGAAATACACATCCTTGTACCAAATTATATCTGGCCATTGTTTTTTTTTTTTTATTACTTGTTACTAGTTGTATGGGTCGCATTTTGACAGATTTTATGGGTCCCACCTTGACAAGTAACAAATGCGAAAAGGGACTAACATATACTTGTTTCAATGGAATTGAAGAGAATGGAAAAGAAAAGAATAGAAATCCACTGTTTGGAGAAAAATTACGTAGGAGTTGAAGGGAAATGGAAAAGAAATGAGATGGCAAGAAAGAAGAGCACGAAGATCAAGCTACCTAGATAATCATAAATTTCTCCGTTATAACCATTGTTGGTAGTTCTTGTCCTTCTAGTTTTGCTTTCGTGTTTTTCTCTACTTAGTGGCCCTTTATTTATTTATTTTGCATGTTTGTTTTCTAGGTTTAGTTTTGAGATAAAAAAATAAAGGATAAGATGAAATGGAAAAGGTCTGAGTTGAGTAAAGAAGAAGATAGCACATAGAACACATATTTGGTAAAAAAAATTTCCAAATTTTTTAATTTTCTTTTATTTTAGAATTGAAATATTATTTCTCTCTCGATTAATTAACCTTCCCAAACAAAGGAGGAGAGATTTCAATTCTATTTTCTTCTTTTCTATTCAACAATTTCTTCATTAATAGAAACATAACTTCCTTTGCACTAAACATAGGATAAGTGTCCTACGAATTGGAGCAAGAGAAGGAGAAAGGATGCCTTTAAGATTGCTAAAGGGTACCCAAATCCAAGTGGCTCCACCATTAAATCAATCAAAATCGACACCTTTCTAGAGGCAACAACAAATGGAAGAAGACCAATTCAAATGAGGAGAACTTTATACTAAAGAAAAAAGATGAAAAAGGATCATAACCAACTTGATTATAGGTAGCTTTGACATGGCAACAAGGTAGAAACAATAATGGTAAATCACCAGAACCAACAAGACCATGACTTTGGAGCAAGATGCTCTCAATTCTCTTGTTTTGAATATTTCTATTGGATAACCCAAGCAAGCAAAACCAAAAAAGTTGCAAACTTAACGTCAATCATGATTATCCCTATTATTGGGACAAAAAGAAGAGTTGGAAGAACAAGGTAAGAAAAAGAGAAAAAAGAGGAAGAGGGGAAAAAGGAGAACAAGTACATAAATATCTATTCTTTAAAGGACCAAGTAGAATAACAGAGATATAAAGATAGCATTGAAAACCTTATTAACACAAAAACAAAGGCAAAAGGGAAATAAGTAAGGGAAATGGAATAGAGACAATTTATGTGGGGGCATGATGTTTGTAATTGAGCACTCAAGCTTAGCTCTGATGACGTCTCTCTTTCAAACTTCTTCTCATCTTAGTGATTTTTTACGGACTCATGTCAGCGCTTGTTTACTTTATACTTCATATGAAGTTTATTACCCTACTTGTAAATAATGCTCCTCTTAATCACTTCTCCGAGGCCAAAGCTATAGAGTACATTCGAGTTTTGACTTAAGATGGTTACCAAGTGAGTTGTCTTATCTTTTGATGTCAGTAGTGAGTTAGGCTTTCTATTCTTTTATTATAATGGCAGACGAGAAAGAAATATCGGTTTTCCTTGTCTACCTTTATGCCGTTATTATTTCCCTAATACAATGATGCATATGTTGCCAATGTATGACGTATTGAAAGGTTCCCTTGATTATTTGGAAAAATATATTAACTAGACTCAATATAGGCATATTTGGCGAGATTATGTAAATGTACAAAAACATCCATATTTAATTATTTTCTCTTTCTTTTCTTTTCTTCTTCCTCCTTAGTAATCTGCATTTTTTCTTTCAATCTTTATGATAGGCAGTGGAGATCACCACGACCAATGAGGTTGCAGTTCGATAAAGGGTAGCCATGATGGGAGGAAGAGACATAGAGCGAAGAGGAAGACAAAAGAAAAGGAAGAAGAGAGAAAAGGAGAAGAAAAAAAAAAAAGGAAGGAGATGGTGGTAGAGGGGGATTACTGGCAAGGTGGTCGGTAGACAAGACTAGTGGTTAGTGTCACGGGCCAACTCTTGGCACACTATTAGCCCCGTGTGGCGCAAAGGCTTTCCTCAAGCCAAGGTCAACCAACTCAAACATCAACTCAATAGTCATATTAAGTAGCATCAGCCAAGGTATTAGAGTATGGCCGGACCAAGTCAATACTCTATCTGATCCCCAATAGTGTACTGTAAAGGGTCGCTTAGGGTATAACCTCATGCTTCATAGGAGCACGCACTGTGGGCTCCTTAGCCCTATAGTGTCCATGAGGCTCTTTCTTCATAGAGACATCTCTTCCAGCTCGCAAAAGTACAATGCCCATCACTTAATTACCTATAAAGCTCACTTAAGCCCATTCCTAGCACTAAGCCCAGGGGTGGTAGAGAGCCAATACCATGGTACCCCCTTAAAGAGCTTAAAAAGTATCTTTACCTTTGGGAGGAGAAAATATGAGAACGTTTCACCCATCACACCCTCAAAATATTAATAAATAATATTAATTAGGAAATGTCTGTTTTGCTCCTTAGTTGCTTGCTTTTGGCTTGTTGTTATCTTAATTGGCCAATCTTTGAGACTAAAGGCTTAACACCTGGTTCATAGGCCTACCAAAGAATTGTCCCCTTTACAGGTAACAACCTTGGGGGAAGGAAGAAAGAAAGAAAAAAGTGAGAGAAAAAAAGATATGATAGACATTTTAGTTGACAAATTACTAAAATAATACCTAGAAATTACTAAATAAGTCCCTGTCTAGCCAAGTTGGGCCATAAATGACACGTCTATTTAGCAGTTCTCTAATTATTTATTATCGACACTGGTCCAAAATAGTCAAAGATTTGTCAAGGGTCGAGAATTTAAGGTAGTCGAAAAGATGCTAATGCATTGTGAATAAGTAATAGGTGATGTCACTATAGTACATGAGTCTAGATAATAAAAACATTGCTAGAGGCAAACAAAACTCGTCAAACTCTATTCAAGTTTCTTGAATTTATTTATTATTCAGGTTTAGTTAAAAATTTTTAAAATTTTAAATCTCATATCAGCATTGTTTAGTTAAAATTTGAATAATTCAACTCGATTTAAAATAATTATATTATGTTTAATTTTTCAATTAAATTTGAAAATTGAAAATTAATGTGATAATATTTAATTATTTTTATTTTTATTTTTAATAAATAAAAATATGATTTAAGGTCAATTAGGTGGGCCCCAAATATTTTTAGGTCACTTGAATCGACACTCATATTACTTTCAAATAGGTTCAAGTTATATTAAAGGATTTATTTTCAAGTTTGGGTTGCTCTAATCCATTCTAGTCAAAATCGGACTATACTAGCCGATCGGATTGGTTCAATTGTGAACAGGTGGTTGGTTTAGTTCAGTTTAGTCAACAAATCCGGTCAGGTTAAAAACAAATCAAACCAAAAAATCAATCGAACCATGAACTAAAAAAATTGAATTGAACCTGTATTTTTCTTATTTTGCTTTTCTTTTTTTTTTGCCCATTTTCTAGGTTATATTATTTTAGAATTATAATTTTTCTTTTAATATGTTTATTTTTGACATTTAGGATTTTTTTTTGAGTTACTTTTCTAATTTTCTGAGTAATTTAAGAATACCAGCAAGAGCATTAATATAGAGGAGCCGCTTATTGAGAGATAGAAAAGGAGGAAAGATTGGTTCGAGGACTCGTTGATCAGAAGCTAAAATTGAACCCTTCTTTTTTTATTATTAGAAAAGAATCCCTTGGAGACAAAGTGAGGTAAAGCGAAGTGGGGAAGGAACTAGCTTAACACAACACTAAACAACTAACTGAAAGGCTCCCATACTGTTTAGAGGGTAGGGAGCATAGATGCCATACAAACCTGACCCCTATCTATTGTTATAGAAGTCGTTCTTAGGAAAGATTTCAATTATTTAAGTATTAATTTCAAAGTACAATAAGTTATAATTTGATGGATAAAATGTAATTAAATATGTTTAGCATTTATGTCATTTTTCTTGAGACAATCCCGCTTAATAGGATATTAAAAAAAAGAGGTAACCTTTTGCATGGTCGTGACAATTGAGAAAGCAAAGTTCTCAAAGTAAACATCCTTGCAAGTGACATGGCTTCATGATTAAGGAAAAAAAAAAGGAAAAGGAAAGAACCAATTTGGCCACAAATTAAAAACACAGGCGGTGTATGCTGTAACGCCCGTAGGTCAAGATCTCATGAATAGTATCTTCTGGGCCCGAGTAATGTTCCCTACGGTGCGGTGCATGGCCACGAGTCCAATAAGGGGCGTATTAGTCATAAAACTTTGACGGACCTAAAAATGGGTAAAACAAATGAATTTAAAAATTTAGCAAAACCAATAAATTATTTTGGGTCGAGAACTAGTGAATGAGGAGATAAAATGAGTTTGTGCCGAGATAGCCCCGGGATGTGCCTGGATGGACTCGAAAATACATACCCTGAATCTCAAAATTTCCAATGAGTATGATGGAGAAGGAATTTTAATTTTCTGAGGTCGTTAGATATTTGTTCTGAATATTTTATTCTGATGGGTGAATA
>CANXYI011557280.1:0-13685 GCA_948208565.1 Hura crepitans | reverse complement strand
ACTAGCCAATTTAGGCACATAATTTAGGTGCATTATTCACTTACAAACCATAGCCCTTAAATGCAATTGAAAGGAATCTATTCCATGGATTTTATGTTATTTATTTCTTGCATTACATTACAATAACTGGGTTTATAAATTTAGTAATTGATTCTCAGTTATTATTATATTAATAATAATATTTATTTTTTGTACTGTTTGCTAATTTGCTCACAATACTTTATGACATTCTTTATAAGAATTACTCCTATACCCATGTCTTTAAGTTTTTGCTAATTATATTTTCTTTTTATATCCTAAGGTCCACTAAAGTTTCATTTATTAGTTTTCTGAAACTTTGTCCTTACATTGTTGTGTATTAATAATTTCTTCCCTTATCTTATAATTTATTCCTTCAGCTTTTCAATAATTGAGCAGCTCTCTAACCCATTCTAGTTCAATTTAATTCAGCTAATCACTTTTCCAATTTTCTAAATATTTATATTAAATATTTTCAAGTTAACAAGACATAAATATTAATTTATTTCATCAAGTCATATTTTTTGGACAATTAGAGGTCATCGTAACTTCCTAGACAGTTATAGGTCCTATTTATGTAAAAGTCACTATTAATTTGATAACTTTTTCTCACCAACCTTTTAGTTCATTTCATTTTCCTTCCTCCTCAATCCATTATATCCTAAAATACTTTACCCCATCCAACATTACATTTATCTTAGCATATTAATCCATTATTTCAAACCTTAAAATCTTAAACAACATCTCTTAATTAAATTCATGTTTTTTCATCTAACATTTTCCACTTTACCCATTACATTACATGTTCTCACACATCCATCCTACACATATCATTTATACAACATGCCTTATCAATTCTTTCCATATAACCATACCATTTCTTATTCATCCCATATTACTCGCATGTCCTATACCATATTGCCAACATACATCCCATACATTCATAGCCATACCATGGCATACCCATAGTCATGTATATAACACATACCTACATATCCTTTTCACATCTAATTCACTTCCATATCATCCTATATCCTTAATTTACACATCCTAGCATGCATTTCACATACACACCACTATACATACACATGCAACTTCAACTTTCATACACATACCCATGCTTTAATCCTATATTTTCCTAAAATACAAAGTATGTTTTAGTTAAATTCACTTATAGCAGGCTCCTAGTCATGTCGAGGCTACTCCAAAACCACTGAATCCATCTTCCTTCACCTTTGCCCACCATTTCCAAAGCTTTCATACTAGGTTTCCATCTTTGAAAATTTCTACAAAATTATACATAATCCTAAATTAAAAATCTCTCTATAGGGATAACATCTACACCTTAAATACTCCCTAAAAAAAATAAGAAACCTTGGAAAGAATCACTTACACATTAAAATGGCACTATTCATCAAATGCTCATAACTTCACTTTTCGGCATCCTTTTCCACTTCTATTAGTTGGAATGGCTTCAAAACATCATGGAGGTTCAGAACCATATATTTAGGTGTTTTTGGGATAGGAGGAGAGAAAGAATTGAAAAATGGTGGAACTCTCATGGTGTAAATGGCATCAGCTTCTCTTTAGAAATGGGAGAAGATGACTTCTTTTCATACTATCCACCATGCACACATGTCCTTTTAGGTCTATAAGCAAAGTGGACAGCCATGATCGCGCCACGTGTTGATTAGACGGTCCAAATTAATTCTATTTTGCTTTAAACTTTGAAAATTCACAATAATTTTTTAGACCTCCTAAAATTATAATTCTAGTTCTAAAAATACTTGATTAAATTCATTAAGGGTCCCATAAAATTTTAGCCTAAAACTCCTCCAAGAGCTAGGGTTACTATGCACCTGCATAATTCAAAAATTCCAAAAAATAGGAAATGACCTCAGAATATTAAAATTCCTTTTCCAATAGACTCATTGGAATTTTTGAGCTTTGGGGTATGATATTTTTGGGTCCGTCCAAGCATTTCCTAGAGTTATCCCAGTACAACCCCAACTAAGGTCACTATTCATCAGTTCTCAGCCCGAAATGATTTATTAGTTCTACTAAAATTTTTAATTCATTCTTTTTCATCACTTTTAGGTCAATCAAAGTTTAGTTGACCAAAGTCCCTTTTAGCCAATAGGTTTCCCTTTGGTGCCTTCAACATCACAGTGTTAAGCTCGGGGGTTACTGTTCACCAAACGATGATTTTTCAGGCATTACAAGATAGACCCAGAAGGTGTTGTTTTAAGCTAATTTATTTTAGAAGTACTTTTATTTGATAGGTTACTATTTGAGGTTTATGCACGAATAGCTGTTATGCTGCAAAAATTTTTAGCACAAGTTCCAAATAGTGACTAGATGAAAAAGATTTATGATATTCCATATTTTTGACAACTATTGCATGTAATACATATTTTCAAAAGATTTGCTTCATTAAGCATGCACATGAGATCAGATTCTAGTTGTGCATGGATCCTTTATTTGGGTCTAGCAATTAGATCAAGTAAAGGGTGTCACAATAATATTTCGCACTAAAGAATATAAATTGGGATGAGATAATAAAGTTGTAAATAGAATAGTTATAAAATGGTTATAAGTAACGAAGATAATGAAAGCAAGACTTAATTGGAATAAGTTATATTGATAATTATTATTTACATAAAGATATGATTTTTTATAGTATTAGAATACACCACTAAATAATTATGCTCAGCATATTGGCTTCCTTGCTAATGTGTAGGTTATTAGTTACAGCAAGTAGAGTGATTGATCGAGTCACAACATCAGCTAAAGTAAATTATTAAAGACACAAGTAAGAAAAGCCTATCACAAGCATTGTTTAAATGTTAAATGTGTACTTGTATAGATTTTTTTTACTAGGGATAAGAGTAGTTAGCATTTGGAGTCGCCACCGAGCTCTACACCATGACCACTGATCTTTTGCCTAGAAAGGGTTCAAAATCATATCTCATTTATGCCCTTATAATATCCCTTCCTTTATATTCTAACATTTACCAATCCCATATCATGGAAACAAGCATTAAAGCATTTATGTCACCTATTCACATAAAGAAAGTAAATTGCAATATTAAAATATACAATAAGCATAAGTATATATTGACATCCAAAAATTAGGTCATTTGTTACTTGTGATTTAACCTGACAACTACTCATAATTCCACAGGAATTAGTGGTAATTGCCTAACTCCCATCTCTAGGAGATTACCCTTTATTAAAATACATTTTTCTTGTGACTTTTATCAAGGAAAACTCAAAACCATTTTATTAAGAAAACACTAATTAATTATGCAAAAAACCATTAATATGATGTTAGGCTTTTGGCATGTAAAATGAGTTTTTAAACTTCCTATTACAACCTAAATAATCACGAGAATTGAAAGGGTACAAACCAAATGAGATAACACAAGACATATAATTGGCCCCATCTTCACATCATCAAGTCCATGCGAACTTGATATTGCTCTAGTATACATCCATGTAAACTTCTGCATGTAAGAATGTCTAGGTTTGTTAGGACCTCCTATTTAGCCAAAATAGTCACTTGTTCACAACTCAAAAAAAAGGTCAGTAATACCAAATAATAGTCTGTAAAGACTAAAAAGAAAGGATAAGATCACCATAACTTATTTAACATAAATAATGAATGAATCATGATGGATGCTTAAAAGGAATTATTAGTAAGAAAACTATAGATTTATTGATCACAGAGAACATATAAACCAACACATGTATTTATAAGGATTAGGATTACAAATAGACATCTACACAGACTGCGGTGCTCCTAAGAGGGAGTCCATATAGACTATAAAATAGCATGAATACACATAAAGTGTGATTATCCATACGGACTACATTCCTTATAAAAGGGAGTCCATGCAAACTATAGGACAAAGCAAATATATATAAAGCAAGATCATCTGTATGGACTATGGTCCTCATGAAAGGGAGTCCATACAGATTGTAAAAACAAAACAAGTACACATAAAGCGTGCTCATCCATACAAACTACATTCCTCATGAAAAGGAGTATGTATGGACCACATATTAGTTCCATCATACCAATGATATTCATATTATAATCACATAATATAACAACATACAAATATGTCAATATGGCAAATATGATATACAGTACATAAAGACAATTAAAATAGTGTTGGATGAAAGCCCATATGGATGTTTGATTACAAATAGATCAATATAGTTAGTCCATGTAGATGTATACATATCTCAGGATAAGTCCATGCATTTAAAATTATATTCACTGTATAGGTCATAACGATGGTTTAGTGGAAGTGGTAAGGAATGTTGTTCAGGTATTAAGGGTTGAAGGAGGTTTTCCTCTTTCAACTCTTTGAGCACTATGGATAAAGGTTTATTCAAATGGACAAATCTATGCAAAATTTTCCTTGGCCATTATTTGCCCCTTTAGTGGTCTTTAACTTTGCAAACTCTTCTCAAATCATAGCTTGAACATTCTCCATCTCTGAAGCCATAGCTTCCTTAACGATTGCTCTAATACTTTGTAAGTCTATACCATCTAGTGTCATCTTTAGGGAATGAGAAGGCAATGGCTATTTCCTTTAAAGAGCTTGAGTGAAGAATGATCTTATGGTTAATGTGATATGATGCATGCTTCAAGCATTATGATTGTGATGCAGGGGTAACTACTAATATGCATAAAGAACATATATAGGTGTGAATGAGGTTTAAATAAATGAATATGATACTTACGTTAGGTGAGGTGATACTAGGTGACTAAAGTCTACATGATGAATGGTATGGGCCTAGGTATGGTATGCCAAATGTAAATGCATAGGTATGTGAGAGAGGTCTACATGTTATTCTTGTTAATGTGATACAAGGTGGATGGTTGATGTAAACATAGATGAATGATGCATGACTAAGCCTAAATAGTACACATAAAAAAGTGAAGTGTTGTATACATATATTAGATGGTTCATGGTACAAGACACATGTTAGTGTTTGTACAATTTATGAAAATAGCATGGCATATGTATAGGGGTTTATATGACATGTTTATGTAAGGTGATGATGCATGAATAATTATTTCTAATGCAAGGTATGACTTGATGTAAGTTTTTAAGCATTATGCGAGCTATTTATACAAAGTACATGGTTTATAATGTATGTATGTTTGTTGTGCATGGACAGGTAAGTCTTTTAAGTATGGATGTATGTTATACCTCACACTAGGTAAAGTAATGGGTTAGGATGGTCAAGATAAGCATATATATGGGTGATTTTATGATGTATCCTCATTATGGTTAGGGACTAAACCTATATACGACACATTTTAGGGTACTTATAAGGTTCCTTATACAAGATAGAGGCATAAAAAATGTATGCATAGAGATACATATATGATACATATGATTGTAAGTATATGTAATGAAGATAGATGTAACACCTTCTGCCCGATCCCAAAGGAAATAGATGAAACGTGCTATTTCCCATAGGTCACCTATCCTTAATATTACCTTAGGGTTCATTCATTTAACACTTATAGCATGTTTAACATTATTATCTTATCTTGACTGGCTAGTGGTTATTACTGTAAATCCTTTTAATACTACCCATTTTAATCTAATAAAAGCACCAATTTTATGACTGTTATCTATTTTATAGAAATTTGGGCAGCATAATAGCTACCTGGGTGAAAAACCAAAAATTTTTCTTCCATAAAAAGCACTTCTATAACATTTCAATCTGAATCCTCTACTCCTAGACCCTTCTGGTCCCCCGTTATATCATCAATATCAGACACACATAATTATAGGGTCTCAGATCCATAACACTTAAATAGAAACATATACATACATATACATATATCTACTAAAAAGCAAGTTTCTAAAGATACGCAGTTTAACTATCTGAGTTTTCATAATGTACATCCACTACTTACTTTTACCCTAATATACGTGAGTGCGTTGCTTGAACATGTTGAAAGAGTATAAAAGGTATACCAAAAAGAGGCTCAGTAATAGCTACACTGCACTGATGAAGCTGGACTACTACTTCGTCTATGACTTGTGCATTGAAACACTGACACGCTGAGTATACACTCAGTGGTGGAATTGACATAATAAAAGTATGTCATGAATACAAACACATATATGAGTTCATTTATACATATGTATAGCCATTATAATCATGTTTATACAAGTTTATTATGCCATATATCAGTTATATACTTTACCTTACATTGCCTTATTATGCAAGCACTTAATTATAGTCCATTAACCTATTTAGTTATTTAAATACATGTAGTATCTCAATTGCTTTATTCATATTCAAATAATATCATCACTATTAAGTTAATGTTGTATAGGCCCATAACAGACAGACTGTAATGCCTATGTTTTAAGACTCCATGAATAGTGCCATTAGGTCCGAGAAGTGTGCCTAGAGTGCCTGTTACTTGCACAAAAATTGAGGTAGCAGCACTGGTCTTGAAACTTTGAGGAGCTCTAAAATGATGAAAATGGTAAAATTTAAAATTTAGCAAAAACAATAATTCATTTCGAATTGTAAGCTACTAATTTGAGTAATAAAATTTCATCATACCAAGAATTTCGGGATGTGCCCGGACGGACCTAAAATATTGAACCTTAAAGCTCAAAAGTTCCACTAAGTTTATTAGTGAAAGAATTTTTTAATTTTGAGGTTGTTTGCAAATTCTTATAATTTTTTAGGTTATCATGCAAATCGAGGCAGTCTGAAAACTATCCTATCAATGGAATTTGGCTATAAAAATTTATGAGCATCTAGAGGGGATTAAAATATGAATTTTAAAATAAATGTTGTAATTTTTTAAAGTCTGTGTGAATTTTGGTGAATTTTTTAAATTCTACCAAAAATCGAGCCATTTTGGGATAGTTCGAGTGGTCATAAGACCCACCCATATCAAGCCAGCTGGCCTAGGGCCTATGAAATATGGCAACTTGCTTTAACAAGTGGAAAAATCCACTCACAAAAGAGGAAGGTTTTCTTTTTGGTTGGCCGCTAGAACCAACGCCAACTTTGGAGAAATCCTCCATCTTCATCATCTTCTCCCAGCTGTTTTAAAAAACTATCACCACTAAAAAATCACTCTTGTCTTGGAAATTCTAGAAAAATAATAGAGGCAAAAGGAGCACTTATGAATAAATTAAAAATACCAAATGTCCAAGGGTTAGAAGCAGTCCAGCAAGTGTAAAAAGTGAGCTTC
Organism: Hura crepitans; assembly: GCA_948208565.1. Lineage (NCBI taxonomy): Eukaryota > Viridiplantae > Streptophyta > Magnoliopsida > Malpighiales > Euphorbiaceae > Hura > Hura crepitans. The sequence goes on along the minus strand of CANXYI011557280.1, from coordinate 6,415 downwards.
CATGGCTTTTTCTTGGGTTTTCTTGAGATTTAATAGCTGGAAATGGGTATTTAGGGTGCCTAACATCTCTGGGGATGTGTGTGGCTTTTGTTTGAGGTGAATTGTGGAAGAAAAAGGCTTGAAGAAGGAGAAGAAAAGCTTCTATGGTGGGCTAGAACTGAAGTATTCATAAGCTTCAAGTGTTTCTTCTTAGCAAGTAAGTGGATTCTAGCATTTCTTTCATGTCTTTTAATCCTTAAGGGGGTTGAAAATGGCTTTAGAATTGTTTAACCTAGTGCCTACATAATGGTGTCCTTAAACTTGAATAGAATTCTTAGGAAATGGTTAATTGATAATGGAAAAAGAATGAGGACTTGCTTAAATGAAGGGGTTGGCTTAGTGATGATAGATTATGCTTGCTGGCTGAGACACTTAGGCAATTGAATTGTAATGGAATTGCTTGTATATGGTTTGGAAATGGTAGAGTAGGTATGGAAAGTGAGTGTACCTGAGAGCTTTGGCAAGTGTATACGTCAAATTGTTTATCTTGGCATGTGATATAGGAATGTGTATTGGTACTTAAGGTATGATTAACATGTATGTGAGGTCAATGAGGTATGAAATAATGTTATGGCATGTGTTGGGATCAAGTAATGTATAAATGTATGCAAATCCTAACATGGCTAAGACCTAAGCTATGTATAAGCCTTATAACTTAGCATGAAAATGCATTGGTGTGTTTATATAAGTGTTGAGACCATGTATAAAGGGTTGAATATGTAGGAAATGTAAAGAAAATGCATGATGAAGATGCATATGCCATTATACTCGAGAGCTATATAGATGTAGATATTAAGCAAACTTTGGAAATTTATTGATGAATGAATAAGTACCATAAATCTTGATATAGTAGACATGAGATGACATAATTTGCATGGTATATTTAGACCTCAACATGGTGGAATCATGGTATAGATGAATGTAAAAGAAAAGGCCTTGAATGAATGACTGATTTTTGGATATAAACTAAACTAAAATAGCTTAAAAGGTGGCCTTAAATGAGAATGTAATGCAATGTTGAATGGGACCTAAAAATGTGCCATTAAAGGCTATATTTTGTGATTGAGTATTATAGCTATGATGCCTATGTTTTGGCCTTGTGAATGGCCTAGTGATTATATGGCTTAAGGCCTATGAACATTGTAGAAATAATAATGAAAAGTGTGCGAAAAAATGTTGAGAAATAAACCTAGGAAAGGCTATTGAAGACTTGACGTAATAACTTATAACTGTCTAGTTTGACCATTACCTGAATCAAAAATACCACTAGATAGTAATTGGCAAATATTTGAGAAATAGTTATGGAATAAATTCAAGCATAATATACCTTAATTTTCATAATCCCAATACTTAAAAATACCTTTGAGAATTTACCTGGTACAACCTAATTATAGCCATACTAGGCTGAGTTAAAATTGCACTGTAAAATAAAATTCATAACTAACTATTTTTCATTCTTAAATATTATAAGAACTTAATTTGTGAAGAAAAGAACAAAAATTGAGTTGCATGACACATTATTTAGACACCCATTGGATAGGTGGATCGGTTAAATTAGGAATTTAGCAGCTATTACACTGTCTACTTTTTAGACAAGACTGATATAGCAGCCTAGGTCCACATTGGGGCCATAGTACTAGTCTATTGGATAGACAATTTTCTACCTTTGCCACCTAATCCCAGTTGCTTAATTTTACCAGTGCAGTAGCTTAGGTCCTGGAGGGCCACTGCACTTATCTGTTAGACAGACTAATCTACTAGGTAGACAATTTTGCCATCACTAATCTTTAAACAAAGTTAGTATAATGGCTAAGGTCTCAGAGGCCACTATACTAGTCTATTAGATAGACCAGTCTGTTAGACAAACCATATCATGTTATTTGCACCGTGGGTGCTATAACTCAATCAGGCCGGTGCAGTGGTCAGGGTCCAGAATGCGAATCATTGGACTATTTTTGTTCCATCTAAGTCTACTGTATGTCAATGTCATCTTTCTAGTCAGGCTTAATAAATTAATAAGATAAATAACATGTGAATTAAACCAAAAGTAATAATCATTAAAATTGAATAATTAGGCATGGTTATCTGAATAATACTGCAACATGTGTACTTAGGGGTATTCATAATTTTCACACTTATAGATTTTGTTGACCTGATAATTATATTTTTACGGGAAATGTTTTGATTCAATAATTTACTTGCATTTGAATGAGTAAATAAATAGCAAATAGGCATCTACGAGTACAATGGCACTCTAGCAATTTTGCATACATAACATAAACTACCTTGATAAGGTAAATGACTTGAATAGGATATCTAGAAATGGCCTAGATTCATAATTTAGTTGAGTTTTAATTGACTACATGAGCTATAATTGGTTGTAGACAAGAGCAAAGGTATTTTGGTCATTTGATAAAAATGTTCAAACATTAGTCTAACATTTTGAATTAATTACTATTATCACTAATAATGGTAACTGTTAGTAGGATAGGGAATTCTTAGACATTATCTAAAAAAATAGTTAATAAAGGTACACAAGGGTAGTGTGGTCATTTTGATAAGTGTGTTCTATTTATTGGTAAAATAACATAAATGAAAAATTGACATTATTACTAGAGATATGCATGATAACTTATATGACATGTTTAAAATGCTTGAGTTCACCACTGAGTATTATATACTCAGTGTACCTATTTTAGTGTGTAGGTATTCTTTATCAGCAGATAGCCTTGTAATACGTGTAGGTGATTTAGAGGATAAGTTCGAAGGTTACTATATGTTTAGTATACAGTTTTGCACTCATATACATAGGCAGGGAATAGGTACCATATAAGATGTTCTAATTATGGTGTGATCTATGTTTTGTAATTAGTGTAATATCATACTATTTTTGAATGTGTGGTTGCCTTTAATTGATGATATGGTATGTGAGCTTGAGGCTATAATGTATGTTTATTTGATTATGGCCTGAGGCCTGTGTTATTGCTGATAGCATGATGGTGTTAGCTTGATACTTGGGGGACCGGAAGGGTTTAGGAGATATGGAATAGGTTATTAGAGTGTTTTACAGGTGCTGAAATTTTTAGATAGCAACCCGAATAGCTGTTATGCAGTCGAATTTTAGGAAAAAGTTTACTGACCTATAATTAGCCAATATTAGCATGAATAAAATGGTATGACCCTAAGTAATGTATAAGGATAGACAGGACCAAATTTGGAGTTAGATAAAGCTAAATATTATAGAATAAGTAAAAGTTAAATGAATGTACATGGGAAAAATTTTAGGATGGGTGATCGAGTGGGAAATGCACCGCTTATTGGGTTTCTTCAAAAATTTAGTAGGGGGTGTCACATTCTGTGGTATCAGAACATAGGTTTAATGTTCGTAGGTAGTGTACATAATTGTGTAGGGGCTAGGTAAGGCATTAGTACCTAACCCTAATGATGCTGCACAGTAGTCATAGCCATAAGTGCTTAGCTAACAATAGGTAAAAGTACCTCATTTTTTGGTACTGTAGAAAGTTGTTTTGCTCAGACATACTACCACTGTTACTAATCTACTTCCACCATCAGCTTCCCTATTGAAGAATCTATTTAGGAATCCTAGGAAAAATTGGAAGCTGCTAACTACTTGGGGAGAAAGGAGGATGTTGCTACTAGAGTTAAGTACTGGCTAGACAAGACATTCAAAATCTTGAAACAGTTAAATTGTACTAAAGAAGAGAAATGTAAGAGATTTCTGATGGGGTCGAATGTATAAGTTAAGAATACAGGCAGTAAACCCCAGAAAGAGAAAGATTTTGCAGTGCCGGTAGAAGCTATTTATAATAGGGAAGAAATGATGAAAAAAAAGAGATGGACAGTCTCCATCTCAATCTAGGCCCTAGTATCAATTAGGGTATTAAGGGCAGAGGCAAGCACAGTCTCATAGATTGGTACAAGTCACCATAAGTAAACCCTTGATTGCTTTTCATAAGCTAATAGTGCTTTTAGCACAATAGGTGATAGAAATGGATCCCCGACATATAATACTTGTCAAAAAAGACATCGAGGATAGTACAGGTTAACTATAGACCTAAGAAATTAACCCTTTAGACTATAGAGGGGCAGTTACTGATGGTGGATAGAGAGAGAAATTTTCTGAATAATCTTATCTCTACTATCACAGCCCAAAAAACTTCCTTAAAAGGGGTGTGAGGCATATTTGGCCTATGTTGTTGACATGAATATTTCTAATTCTGATCTTGAATATATCCTAATTATCTCTAAATTTCATAATGTATTTCCTGATGAATTGCTAGGTCCACCACCTCAGAAAGAACTTGATTTTGAAATTAAGGTATATCCTAGTATAGTTCTAATATCCATTGCTCCTTATCAAATGGCACTATAATGCCTGTGTTCTGAGGCTCTATGAACAGTGCCACTCGATTTGGGAGGTGTGCCTAGGGTGTCGGGTCACGTGTACATAAACTGAGGTAGTGACACTAGTCATGAAACTTTAAGGGACTTTAATTTAATGAATAGAGCAAAATTTAAAATTTTAGCAGAACCAACAGTTCATTTCGGACTGTAAGCTACTCCTCAATGTATTAAAAATTTTTCAGGCTCAGATTGACTCGAGATATGCCTAGACAGAACTAAAAATAATGGACCCTGAAGCTCAAAAATTACACTGAGTTCACTAGTGAAAGAATTTTTGGAACCAAAGATCGTTTGCAAATTCTCATAATTATTTTAGTTGGCATGCAAATCAAGGCAGTTATAGTTTTTTATGGAATTTGGCCATGAAAATTTATGATAGATAAAGGGGATTAAAATATAAATTTTAAAATGAATGGCATAATTTTTTGAGGTCCGAGTGAATTATTATGAATTTTTGAAGTTTGTCAAAAAAATCGAGGTGGTTTAGGATTTTCAAGAGGTTTTAGGATAGCCTTGTCATGTCAAAAGGGGGCCCACACCATGGCAAGTCACTAAAAGGGCTTACCAAGTGGTAAAACCCATGTGACATGTGGAATTCCACTTGAAATGAAGGAAAAATTTTCTTCTTCCTCCCCTACTATTGCCAACACTAGGGAAATGATTGAAGGGCCATAACTCCTTCAATTCTTCACCAAAAATGGTAGACCTTATAGCTCAAAAATTACACTGAGTTCACTAGTGAAAGAATTTTTGAAATCGAAGGTTATTTACAAATTCTCATAATTTTTTTAGGTTGGAACACAAATTGAGGTAGTTTGAAAACTACTTTATCATTGTAATTTGGCCACAAAAATTTATGAGCAACTAGAGGGGATTAAAATATGAATCTTAAAACAAACAACATAATTTTTTGAGGTTTGAGTGAATTACTGTGAATTTTTTAAAATTGCTAAAAAATAAAGATGGTTTGAGATGCCTCAGGATAGCCTTGTCATGTCAAAAAGGGGTCCACACCATGCCAAGTTGCAAAACTAATGTGACATGTGGAATTCCACTAATAATAAAGGAAAAATTTTCTTCCTCCCCTGCTATTGTCAATGTTAGAGAGGAGTTTGGCTAGGTATAACTCCTTCAGTTTTTTACGAAAAATGGTAATTCTAGATTCTAAATTTAAGTTTATCTGTTAGGCATAATAGGGAAAAGGAATTAGGCAATCTCAATTGGGAGTTAAAATTCATCAAAGTTCACTGGATCAGACTGTCCAAAATTGAGACCCTTAAGTGAGTTCATGGTTGTTCCTTCTCATTTTCTTTGGATTTTTGGCTGCCATTTGATGCTAGATCATGCCTAACACCTATTTAATAGTGTGTGTAAGGTGTTTATGGCAATTAGGTGGCAAATTAAAGTCCACAAAGAGGGAGGAAAGTTATCACAAAGACTGGATAGTTTTGGGATTCTTATGGATTCAAGGGGTTTTTCTCATTTGTAAGTGAATTCAACCATTTTCATTATGCCCTCAAAATTTCAGTAGTTTCAGCTTAAGCTAGGAGTAGTCTAAATGTATGAATTAGTTTGGATAAGTGTTATCTTGAAAGATTATAGTGTATGGCATAAAAAAATGTAAATGGCATGATTGATTATTGAAGGAAAGTAGTATACAAGTTAAATTTTGGGGCTAGTTAAGAGATAGGGAAGTAGTGAAGTTTGTTTATAATGTTCAAGGTCATATTGATGGCTTTGGCATAGACATTGAATAGAAATTCTTTTGGATTAATGTGAAATATGCAAGTGGTTGAGAGTTGCCTTATGGTTACTAGTGTGTGTATGGTTGGTTAATATGGTTTTAGGTGGTGTTTGAGGCTGGAGATGTAGGTGCCATAGACCTATGATGCCTAATTAATTTATACAAAGCTTGTATATGTGTGTATGGTGTTAGCTGAGACATGTATGG
>CANXYI011557279.1:0-12567 GCA_948208565.1 Hura crepitans | reverse complement strand
TTACTTAGTAACTACTTAGTCCATGTTTAGATGTTATAGTGTTGACGTATGTGTGTTTTCATATACTTATGAATGCCATGTTGATACTTATGCATGTTCATGTATATATATGTATTAGTGTACATATGTGTTGATGCTTATACATGTTTGTGTGTATATGTATGTTATTCTTATGCCAGGGCATATATGTGTGTATATTCTTGTAAACTATGCATGTATACATGTTATGTGCATGTTCTTGTGAACCATGTAATTAATACATGGGTAGATGAATGCATATTTGCACCAAATTATTGTATGCATTCCTAATGAATAAGGGTGATGAATGAATTTGGTGACACCAATGCATGTGTTTACCTAATTTTTATTTTTAGATGAATGTATGAATGAATAATGAATTAGGTGACAATAATACATATGTGTACCTAATAAATGCATGCATACCTAAAGAATAAAGGTGATGAGTGCATGTTTATGCATATTGAATGAATGTGAATGAGTCGATAATAATGAAGGTGATTAACGTATTGATATATGTGTTTACACCTAATGAATGTATGAATGAATGAAAATAAATGATAAATGTGCATGTTATATCTAATCCTTTCTAAATATATGCATGCACTTGTGTGAATGTACAAGCAAATGTATGTCTACCTTAGATCTCATAGTTCCTATAATGTATGAATCTAATGCATGAGCTAATGCTATTGAAATCACCAATTCCTCATACTCGGGTTTCTTAAAAGTGAAGGTATAGAAAAAGTATGTAAGGTTTTTATAATGAATAGGTTAAGGAAAGAAACATTTAAAGGTGAATAAAAGGTTTTAGTTGTAATGCCTCAAAAACCCCTAATTTATGAATAGTACTTTTATAGGAGTATACAGTAATCCAAAAGGTCAGGATATACTAACACTACCATATGGAAGTATTAATCATAAAATAATTTTGGGTGAAGTTTTGAGTGAAAACGAATTTATTAAGATGGTTAAAAGTGTGGTCAAAGTTTTCACTGCGATGTCACGTGAATAGTTCCATAATTGAAGCTGAACCATAAAATATTTTATTTTTGCTCAAAAGGACCTAAATCTGATACAACTTGATATTAAAAAACCCTAACTAGTTTAAGGGAAGTAGAATCAAAATTTTTTGAGATCAGGAAGTGTTTTTTTTAAAAAAAATTAGGTAATATTCAAAGTTGTGATTTTTATTGGTTTTCTTCTAATTTTGAGTTGAAATTTTAAGGTTATGTAGGACCTTTTATTTTTATTTTTGGGTAAATTTTGAGAATATTCTGGTTTATAGATTATTTTTTTATGAATTTTTGAAGGAAAAATGGGAAAATAATAATTTTTTAATTTGCTTAAAAGTCAACATTTAACCAAAATTTGTTATTTTTCTCCCCCTTCTTCCTCAAAAAGCTGATAGCTATGGCTACCTTTCTCCTCCATTTTTCTTTCTTCCATTCATGGTAAAGCCCATTTTCTTCGATTTTACACCACAAAATAAACCTTTACTGCCCCAGAACACTGATTTTGGCATAAATTTTGAGAAAAACTATGGAGATTTGTTGTTTTAAAATAAGGGTGAATAGTGATAAGTTTAGGTTCAGGTGAGAGTTTTCAAGCTCTATTATTTTTCTAATGTGCCCAAGGTCTGATGGTAAACATGTAAAAGTCAATTTTGAGTTTCGATTAATGGTTTATTTTATTCGAATTTTTGATCGATATGTTGTGTATGTATGTAAATAAAGAGAAAAGGAAAGAGAAAGAGAAGGCATATTTAGGCATCCTAAGTGTATTTTTTAACCTCAATAAGTGTATTTGAATCAATTTATGTTTTTCATGAGAACTTATGTGTAAAAAGTGTGCACATGTGTTTGTTTAATATGCTATGTTATATAAATTGTGTAATTAGTTATATAACCATATTTATGATTGAAAATAATGCATAATTGCTTAATGTGATGATTGATTTTGATGTGTCCCATATGGTTTTGTATGAAACCTAGTATAATGTGAAGATGCACGAAAATGTGTATGGCTTGTATGATTACAAATCATAATCAATTACATGATTAAAATGAGATTTACATCAAAATAAAATTGTGTGAAATATGATTTGTTTGAGATGTGATGTGTCATGTGCATTAAGGCAACCTAATTGGTAAATACATTGACATGAGATTTGACATGAAATAACAACCTATAATAAGTTTGAATACATGTAAACATGCTAGAAAAAATAATGTCCCATATGATTAGACAACCTAGATTGGACAAGTTAACTGGTTAACTAGGGAGTAATAGTAGCTGCTAAGGTACTTCGGTGCCTTTTTAGTGGGTAGAACCATAGTAAGGTTTATAGATGCCACTATATATTGAGCTGGTATAGTAGTAATAAAGTTGACAGTGCCACTATACATTGAGCAGGTGTAGCCATAGTAAGGTCCATTAGACCACTACACACTCATTATAGCCCATGGGAACAATTATAGCCTTTAGGCATGAGTATGGCCTTTAGGCTTAGATATGCTCTGTTATCCAGTTGTGGTCTATTGTCTTCTAGGTATGGGTATGTATTGATGTATCCTCAACATGGGGATATGATTAAAAGAATGTAAAGATGATTTACACATAAGCTGTAGTCATTTTAATAAGATGTGTGAAAGTGATCAATATGTATTGGTATGTCATGAAATCTATGATAAGCTACTATTTACATATTATGTGTACATTAGCAGTATGATTTATATGAGTATAACCATGATGCTAGATATATATGTGTGTGTGTGTGTGTGTGTGTATGCTTCATGCTCTTATATGTTATACATGCATGTGATCATAATGTTAGAAATATGCAAATCATGCATGAACACAGTATGACTTATGTGGTCCTTCTTATGACATTAATTAAACATGATTCTTAATATTGCATAAGTTACATATGTGTATACATAAGTTTATTCGAATACACTACTAAGCAATTGCTTAGCGTGTCATTTCCATGTGATACGTAGGTTAAGACAAGTAAGATTGTAAACAACCTCATTGTTAGTAGCCAAATCTTGAGGATATCTCTTATGGTATATATTGAATTTGTATAGTTATTGATGTATATATAGTAGTAATCTTATATAGCTATGGGATTTAGCCTAAACTGTGTTGTATATATATTTTGTAAAAACTTGTAAGAAAAATAGAAATAGTTTTAACTTGCACATATGAGTATGATTTTGATGTATGGTAACATTGTATTGAGATTGTGGTGTTTTATGTTGCTGAGTTATCAGATGGATGGTCAGATGGACCAATATGGAGATTTTATGAGTGTTATTGATATAAAAGTGTTTTATTTGACAAGTTACTAGTTATGCTATCAAAATTTCAGCATAAGGACCCCAATAGTGAACTTATAAAAAAGATTTTCAATTTTTCGTATTTTCAACACCTTATACATGCAAAGATATTTTAAAAATAAGATTTATTTTCATTGAATTTGATACATAAGATTAAATATCATTTTGTGTCATCCATTATCTTAGTTTGATGATTAAATCAGGTAAAGGATGTCACATTAAGATCTAGGTAAAGCTATTTATCCATTGACTAAAGCATTTAAACATATGTAGTTAGAGAGAAAATGATTGAGCATGCAAAGAGATTACATAGAAAGGTACCCTAGTTATTAGCTGGTTCAAAGATTTTCCAGCTAAATGTTTTCTTTTCATCTAATTTTTGCTTAGACTGCCCTTTTAGGTTTTTGATCTAGCGAGGTTTGCCCTAATTTTTGCCTAGGTCATCCTTGAAAGATTTCAATCTAGTGAGCTTCTTTTTTTTTAAAATTAACTTATCCATATTCCTATGCTTGAAACTCTGTGTGTTACCCTAGATGGATTTTGAGCTTGGATCTCCTAAATTTTTTTTTGTCATCACATGATATGTCTCAAAGCTCATAGAGTTCTTCAGGAGGATGGAATCCTTTATGACTTAGAATGATATGGCTTAAATCTTATGGAGTTCTCTAAGAGGATGGAATCCTTTGTCACTTAAAACAATATGGCTTGAAGCTTATGTCATAAGGAGCTAATAGGGTTTCTCAAATTAATTGTTAACTTTTATGGGTGCTAGCCTCATGCCCTCAATATCTTGAATCCAAATACTTCAATTGCTTGTTGAATGTCATCCTCCAAACCTTTTAAAGTATTACATTATTGATATCCCTATTCTTAGCCATTCTAAATTTCTTTAACTAAATATTTTCTCTCAAGTCGCCTAACTTTTGCTTAAGCTCATGCACTAGATTGATCAACCTAGCAAGATTTATCGTATGTATAAATAAGGGCAACAATGGTTAAAGGAAGCAAACACTGATGGTTAATATCAATGTTTTAAGCTTTCTAAATTTTGATTTTTAGATGAAAAGTAACTGAAGGAAGGAGTTTAAAGCATTAGATACTTAAAATGTTTCCCATAAACATTCTGGTTTAGGCTTTAAAGAAAAGGAATTAAAAAGATGTGGAGTTATAGACAATGTTTTTAGATTCTTTAGCCTTTCAAAAAAAGTGGATAGGATATGCTATAATTTGATGGCTTTTTTTAAGTTCTCGATTGGATGTATTTGCCCCTAGACTTTTCTTTTTCATTTTTTAAATATTATTCTCTCATCTTACCTTTAGGGATATTTCTCATGCACTATAAGGAAAAATTGATTCTCTGCTCCTTAGCATTGAATTTGGAAATCATGGGTCATTCCTTAGAGAATATTGCTTTGCCATGATATGCATAGACTAAGCTAATTTTCTTTTTTTAGTCATTTTCTTAACTCACTATTAAGGGTACCATCCTATACAATGAATGTAAAGATGAAAAAAAATATGCTTATAAATAAGAAAATCAAAAAAAATGTATTATTAAATTTAAATGATCATTTCAAAACAAAAAGAGAACAAAATTTGAAAGAAATATTTTAGCCCTAATTATCAAAATCTTCCTAATTACACTAATCCTATAAGGTCTTGAATTCCATATTGGACACTAGAATGAATAAGGCCAGTATTTTACAGTTAAATGTTTAATTCTTGAGAAGGAAGACCAAAAGCCTAGAGATAGAACTTTACCCTTGAGAAGAAGCTACAAAACCTTGGGATATTTTTTTTAGCCATCTTTAGGATGGGGTATTATACCAGTATCCATGAGATTTTGAATAACATGGCAGAGGTTTTTGCACTCATCAGTAAGGTGGCTGGCTCTTTGGTATAGGCACAATACTAGTCATAATGGTGATTTATGGAAGTGGATCAATTTGACACTAGATTCTTAGTGGGTAAAGTATGTTTTCCCTCCTTAATTCCTTAAATATTGCTAACAAAGGCCTTTTCATATTAGCAAATTTGCAAGGAGTGTTGTTAGGCTTCATTGGGCAGTCATTCTTCATGCTTAGCCCCATAGTAGTTCTAGCTTTGGTGAGCTCTTCTCTGATAATAGCTCAAATTTCCTCTATCTGTAAAGCCATAATTTCTTAAGCAATTGCTCTGAACTATAATGCCTTAAAATTTTTGGGTTTTAAAAAGTACTATTCGATTTGTGAATAGTTTCCTCACGGTATCCTGTGGTATAAGTAGCAAAGTTTAGACTATAGAAAGTATGATTTTATGTAATATGATGATAATATATGTTTTAGAATTGTTATAACTTAAAGATCAAAAGTTTAAGAATAAGCTCCAAATAACTAATCAATTAATATGGAAAGATAATAGTGTGTAAGTGGGGCAATTACATAAATAATAAGGAACAAGATGATGGTAAGTTACAATTGGTAACAAATTTGTATTATCATATAAGTGGGTGTGATTCTAAATTATTTTAGTTAAAAGGGACCGTAGACGAGTGACATATGGCAAAATCATGGCTACTTAACCTTGAGTATATAATTAAGGATAGAGAATTGAGGGACAAATATTAGACACATTTCTTTCTTTCTTTTTTTCTTTTTCTTCTCCTTCTTTCACCTCCCATGAAAGCCATGCATTTTATCAAAATCCATCAGTTTTCTCTTCCTCTTTGAATGCAATAGCTTTAATTATGCTATCAAAGTGAGTATACAATAAGGATTAATGAAAGAACTCAAGATTTATGAAAGAATTTAGAATATAAAAATAAGCAAGATGAGTTTAAGCTTCAAAATCAAAGAAGGGTTGAGGAACCTAAAAATCTCCAGAAGATAGTAAATCATTAGTGCCTTTGAAGGTTGAAGGATTAGAGAATTTTAGTAAAGGAATGCACAAAATTGATTTTAGTGCAATTCAAAATTAGACACCTCCCTTTGTTGCTAATTACTTTAATTTGATCTTTGAAGGATTTATTATGCATTAGTTGATAATTGTGTATGGTTATAGGCCTAATTAAGTATTAACTTAAGTGTGAAAAGATGGGAAAAGAGATTTGAAAGGGATAAGGTTGAATTGAATGAAGTTTAGAGCAATTTTCACTAAAAAATCGTGTTTAGAATACTGGAAATTGAGGGGCACATGGCTTAAGACCCATAGCTATGACCTTTTTTGAAGTTTATGTATATTGTCTAGAAAAGCAAGGGCTCATGGCCTTGACTCCTTCTAGAATGATATATAGAGTATGTTATTTTCAAAATTATGCTTTATTTTTAAAGCTTATGTTTATATAACCATTATTCTTGATGAATAATGATTAATTAGCCTTTAAAAGTGATAAGTAGAGGTTGTTTAATGACAAAGATTGAGCCAATTTATAAGTTTTTCTTAGATATTATAATTTATAATATTTGTATTTCTTATTAATTAAAATACAAGTTTAAATTCATAAAAAGTATAGAACATGTTTATGATTATTATTGTATTTATTCATACTTATGAGTGTTACTCTTCGTTTCTTATTTAAGAAAATGGAAATGAATTTGGAAAAGTCATATTATTAATTAAGTCAATGTATGAGATAATTTTGGTATTTAAGATACATTCACTAAGATTGTAAAATATTTTATGCACGTCTACATATTAGATAAGGTGATTGTAGAGATTATGTATTTTCCTGGGGACAAGAGTGGTTAGTGGAGTCATCACTTGGCCTCTACACTAGGACCTCTGATTTTTATACCAAAAAGGTTCAAAATTTAAATCTTATTTATTCCCTAATAATATGCCTTCCATTTTATATTGTAACATTTATCAATCTTGTATCAAGCAAGCATGTATTATATTTAAGCATCCATATCACCTTTGTATGGATAAGAATTAATTGTAGTATTTAAAGCATACAACAAGGTATATTATATATCCAGAAAGTGGGTTATTCATTAGTTTTTATTTGACTTAACAATTACTCATAATTCCATAGGAATTGGTGGTAATTGCCTAACTCCCATCTCTAAGAGATTGGTCTTTTTAAAATACATTTGTAATATGACTTTAAATTAGAGAAAGCTCAAAGGTAATTTTATTAGAAAACACCAATTAATTAATTAGAAAATAATTTTTATGTGAGATTTAGGCTTTAGTGTGTAAAATAAGTTGTTTAACTAATTAATACAACCTAAAATAAACCAAGAGATACAATAAGTACAAAGCCAAAAGAAATAAAGTAAAGCACCTAAATGGTCCAATTTGTACATCGATAAGTCTGTATGGACTCTATATAGCTTTGGCTAGTGTCCATGCGGACTACTACTTATAAGGGATATTATATCTATCCGGACCTCCACTCCAATGAGAAAAATTACTTGCATACAACTCAAAGGAAGAGGTTTAAAGATACCAGATAAAAGATTTAAATAGAAAACAACAAATACATATGAAACTAAACTTCAAAGTAGATGTCCACATGGACTACATTCCTTATGAAAGGGAGTCCATGTGGACTTAAAGATAAAATATACAAGAATGAGACAAGGTTATCTAACAGACTACACTCCTTATGAGAAGAAGTTCGTGTAGACTATACAATAATTTTGATATATTAACAATATGCATTTTGAAGAATGAGATAATTATGCAACATGCTAACATTATGGAATTATGTTGATATGGTAAATAAAATATATTAAAACATGATGCATAAGACAAATAAGACACTGTTATTGAACATAAGTCCATGTAGATGACATATCATATATATATATATATATATATATATATATCAAGAAAGTAAGTCCATGTAGATGGTAACATGCCCACAAATAAATCTATACAATTAAGACAAAGATAAAAGAATGAATATGACATAATAGTATTTAATTGTACACTATAAAACAACTTAAAACCATGACCTACTCCTATGATCAAAGTGAGGATTACATAGAATCACCTCATTTGTGATCAATACTTGGAGATCATAGGTCAATGAAAAATAGTATCAATTATATACAGAAGAGACCTCAAATATTACCTAGTGAATAAACTTTGTAAGCAATAGCACAAAAAGTGTAAGAGTATAAAAGGAATTATTTTAGGTAAGGTTAATAGGACTAGAAGATCGTATCCTAGTTGGAGTCCTCCCCTAGACTCATGGATGGGTTTCTTAGTTGCTGTGAATTTAATTCTCAGCGTCCTCCTTCTTCATACCCAAGAAAGGTATTTATAGGCTTAAGTTTAAGAGTTTCCCATCTAAAAGAAGTAGAATCCTAATAGGATTAGGAATTATAGTCCAAATAAGAAGATCCCACTTCTAGAAGATTTTACATCAGCAAGTCCGTGTGGACCTAGGTGATATACTTTCCTGCTAGTCTATGGGTTTTGGGCTAGGTTTGAGTTAGTCTATATAGACATGAACTTGAACTTGAACTTATCTAGGTAGACTATGGGCCTTGGGCTTGTTAAAGTTGATTAGGCTTGTATGGACTTAGGTGGAGTGCATCTGTGCAAACGTAATTTAAAATAAGTCTGTGCAGACTTACTTTCTAAAAGACTTATGCCATTGCTTAAGAGCCTATCTCTGGTGATCATTATAGGCTAAAAGGTAATGCATCTATAGTTGTCCTCACTTTGGTGTGTGCTATGAAATGCCAAAATAACAGTGTATACCAAAGTACTTGAGTTAGAAGTACTTACCTGAAGGTATCGAAGTATTGCCAAGAGCTTGTATCTTCCCTCTGAATATAGGTACCTAAGGTTGTTTAATCGATGAGGTCTAATTGGATGAAAGATGTTTTGATTGCATCTAAGGTTCTTTGATCAATAAGGTTTGACCTAATTTAATTGGGATAAAATTTTAGACTAATTTGTTAAGCTAAACTCGAGAAAGTTATGGATTGGCTTGTTAGGCTGAATCTGAGAAAGTTGTAGATTAGCTTATTAGGATGAATCTAAGAAAGTTATAGATTGAACACAAAGTAAAGTTTGATAGCATTGGATTAGACACGGAGTCGAATACTAGAAAATTGGATTGGACATGGAGTCAAATCTGAGAGAATTTGAATCCTACAATAGGAATTAATATCAATTTGATATATCAAATTTTGTGATACATACCTAGCTTTTGTGGATAAGGCTCTGATTTAAGAAAGATTGAGTAGTTGTTTGCCATAAAGTGATTTGAATGCTTAATGTATATGTGTGTTGGCATTCAGCAATCTGTGGAGACCATATGCAAGTGACTAAGATCACTCATCTGCCTAGTGTAAGGGATCCTATGAATAGAGTCTATAAGTTCATGTAGACATATCTATAACTTTAATCCATGTAGACATGAGTGAGTTAAGTCCTTACAAATAGATGTAAAGTAGGTCTATGCGAATGATATTAAAGTAAGTCTATGTGGACAATGCTTGAAGTAAGTTCACACGGACATAAGTGAAGTAAGTCTATATGGACATTTCGTGATAGATCGATAACTATTGGCTTTCTTCCTTTTCTTTTTCATTTTTATTCTTCTATTTTTTCTACTTTCTCTCAAAAAATTAATCCAATGGTGACTTCTCCCTTTGGTGAGTCTCCCTCATCTTCCTCTAGTAATACCATAGCAAAAGAGGAAACTCTAGTGACTTTTCTTCTTTCAACAACTAGAGGTTCCCCTCTTTTATCTCCTCCCCTAGTGGAAGACATCTCCATGCCAGTTTCAGAGGGTTTCATGCCCTTCATGGCTAACAACCACACTTGGAGTGCTACTCTAATGAATGAAATCTTATTTGATGACCCAACTTTGGTTTTAGCCAATTTGGCTCACCATGCATCCTCAGAAGTGTTCTCCCAAGTGTGTTTTCTTCCCATTATATGCCATATTATGGTTTGATTGTCTTTTTCCTTCATTTTCCTATTATGTAACATCTCTAATTTGATAAGTCTGTGTGAACTTGGTTCACTTAGGGTAGCTTAAGTCCATGCAAACCTTATCTTAGCTTAATAGTTCCAGTATTATTAGTGTAGGATGCTGAGATTTTTTGCATTTGGTAAATTAAAAAGTCTTAAGGACTTATATTTGCTTGTGTATGTTGTCTATGCAAACTTATTGAATATCTAGCCTTTCTATAGGTAGTTGTGCAATTTGGATGTTTATGGTCCGTGCCGACTTACTATGGCCCATTTATTTGTTGTCCATGCAGACACACTTGTTGAAAATTTTTGGTCCATAGGGACTTTTATCTTAATTATATATGTTTACCATTTTTAGACATGTCTTAAATGTGGGGCACCCTGTCTAGACCATAACAATGGTATTTTGCAATGTTTATCCTTGTCAAAAATAGAATGAGAGTAATAGGGTTCCAAACATTCGTGGACCACTAAGTTGGTGAAGATTTTCACTGAGATTTGTAGGCTCTTCGAGCTCTTTTGGATAGGTGGATGGACACTACAAGCACATTTCACCTATCATTTAAAGAGCTAGCCATAACACCCTTTGATTAGGCTTTTATTACTAGATTACCATGCGTTAGAAAGGTTATCACTTTTGATGCTTACTACCACTACCCCTCGCTTTGACTATAGGAGGTGAGGGAGCTATTGGGTTTTGTAGCTCAAGATCATTCTAGGAGCATCAACCGTATAGATTTGCATGACAGGTGGATAGATTTAAATCCATCTAGTCAATTTAAGGTTGATAAGTACATCCGCTACTTCCTTCTATACTAGTTGGGTACCATATTATTTTCCAACACCAATGGTAATGTGAGTTGGTACTTCATTCTTATCTTAGAGTAGATTGAGAGTATTATCTCCTAGAACTGGTGTTGTTCCTCTCTTGGTTAGGTTTTCAGAAGCTTAGATATGGCTATTCGTGCCAAAAAAAATCCACCATTTTATGTAAGGCTTCGTGTCAGGTGTTCTGGTAAGTAATCTATTTTGATCCCTTTTTTCTATGGTCCTTTCCAAATTTGCCCTTGTACCTTTTTGTTTTTCATAGGTTTAGGATATGAGCTTTATTTATTGCCTCGACCCTATAAGTTAGACATCCCTTATCGATACCTAGTGATGGATAAATGGGTTCGACCATCATTGAGGCCTTGGAATGCAATATATTTGATGTAGCATCATTAGTACCTCAATTTTAGAGCTTAGTCAATGTGAGTATTTCCTACACATCAAAGCCCATTATTAGTAATTTAGGTGATATTAATTAACATTTACCCTTGTAGATTGACTTGGCATGGTAAGTCTTCTTGCTTGAAGAAATGCCAAACTTTTTACATTCTACATGAGAATTATCTTCTCATAAGATGTTATTGTCCACTCCTGAATCTTACTCATGGTTTCTAGGGGAGAGAGTAATAGGCTGGCACATAAGGCCTAATGCATATCATGTTCCTCAAAGTCCTTCTAACTTGATGCTATTTGGGAGGTACATTGATGATTTGGAGTTTGTGCGAGGTATGACTAGAGGTATACTTGGGAGCACACTAAGGGAGAGTAATGGAAAGGGTTATCTCTTATGGGCATCTACTCACTTACTGCCTTGGGTGCCTTACACTTCATTGCCTCTTCCTCCTCCTTAGGTAAATTACTTGGCCTTTTGCTCATTATTTTTTAAAACATCTTCTGACTATTTGTTATGTTGTAGCCTACTATCACCACCTCTGAAGCTGGACCTTCTTCGGCAAGAAAAAGGGTGAGAACTATTCCTAGTTCTCCTAGTTCTTAGTTTTCACCCCCTTCTGCTCGTACTACTAAAAGTGGAGTTTTTAGTCTGCTTGCTAGTCAATCATTATTGCTTAATGATGTTATGGGCATTTTAATTGACATATCAAAGCTGAGCTACATATGATATGGTGTGGATAAAGAGCTGTCCTTTGCTCACCTTTGTATTAAGGATAATTGGCCAATTCCTTTTAAGCCAGAGAACACCACACTAGTATGGTACCTTTTGACTTTTATTAATCATTATGTTAACTTGATTTAATGTGACACTTTTTATCTTGATTTGGACAGGTAAAGAAGGCTGTTGTAGAGAGAACCACTTATGTAGTGGAAGCCTTCGAGTGGGCGATGGTGGATGAGACTCAAGTTCTTGCTATAAGTAATTTCCTATAATGGTTAATTTATGCAAATGTGTATGTATGCATGTCATGCATTGATCTTTCATTCTTTTATAGAGTGAGTTATC
>CANXYI011557275.1:0-23125 GCA_948208565.1 Hura crepitans | reverse complement strand
ATCTATAATGGATGTGGGAATTACATAGAACCACCTTACATGTCAATTAATCTTAGGAGATCCTCGATTAA
The DNA here is from genome assembly GCA_948208565.1 of Hura crepitans. Classification (NCBI taxonomy): domain Eukaryota; kingdom Viridiplantae; phylum Streptophyta; class Magnoliopsida; order Malpighiales; family Euphorbiaceae; genus Hura; species Hura crepitans. Next base: position 23,054 of record CANXYI011557275.1, on the reverse strand, counting down.
ACAAAAGACATGAAAAGAATGAATGAAAATAAAGAATGAAAGAGGCCTTAGATTTTACCTTAGAGTTAGCAATAAGCAAAAAGATAAATGTTAGGTTTTAAAATATTTTAATGAAGGTTTAGGTTTAGTAAAGCAGATCCTGCTTTGGAGTCTTCGCCTTAGACTCTCAAAATTTAAGGGTTATTCTTAATGATTGTTCCCTATGTGAAATAGGTTGATGAAAGGGTATTTACAATGTTTTTTGAGGAGTATTGCCATTCATAAAGAGGAGGAATCCTAGTAAGATTAGGAATTAGAGTCTAAATAAAAAGTTTACACTTTTAAAAGCTTTTTATCGATAGGTGCATATGCACTTTTATCATTAAGTCTGTGCTAACCCAAGCTTTTGGTTTACTTTGGTGGTTCATAAGACCTAAGCCTTATTTTGGGCTGAGTCTCTATAGTATATATAGATGTGGGGTTTGGTTTATTTGGGTGGACTATAGGCCATGGGCCTACTATTTTAGGCTAGGTCTTGGTTGGTTGGTACGGACTTAATAGCCCTAAGTCTAGGTCGACTTGTACCATGGTGGTCTATATAAACCAAAGTTCTAGATTGCTTGCCTTATTACTTAAGTCTATCTCTAGTTATCATTATAGGCCTAAAAAGTGAATGAGTGCATATTGCGAAGGTAGCTTCGCCACTACACCCCTATTAGAATCTATGTCAAGCTTTGGGCTTAAGCTCTACTATCGACACATATTCTTATTTTCTCTATAATTTGGGTCACACTATAAGCTTTTTGAGTCGGGTAAAGTCTAAATCTATAGGAAAATTCTAGATAAAAAATCTAGGTTTCTACAATTGCCCCCACTTTGGTGTGTGCTGTGAAATGCTAAAGTGATAATGCATATCAAAATACCTAAGTTTGATATTCTCACTAAAATGTATACTTACCTAGTGCAAAGCTACATCGAATATGAATGCCTATCTCTAAATCATTACAAACACTAGCTAGACCTGAATTGTATTTTCCCTTCAAAAAAGAATTCATATTATAAAGTAAACTGCACCGAATATGATTACTTGGTCATCCTTTAGTGAAGTGAAAATCCAACTAGTTCTGAACATGCCTTTGCTTCTAAAGTTTCTAGATAGATAATGTTTAAAAGTAAGCTATATCGAATACAAATGCTTGCTCGCCTTCTAGGGAGATCAAAATTTTAAACTGAGAAGAATTACACTAAATATGGTTGCTTATTTGTCTTTAAGTTTGTAAATTATAGATAGACTAAACCAAATATAGTGATAAGCCTTAAAGAGTTAATCAAACTAAATCTAGTGATAGGTCTGAAGAAGTTAAATGTTGATTAACTGAATCTAGTGTTGAGTTTGAATAAGCTGATTGGACTGAATTTGGTGATAAGTCTAAAAATAGTATGATAGCATGGACTAAACTAAATCTAGTGATAATTTTGAAGATAGTTTAATAATATGGACCAAACTGAATCTAGTGATAAGTCTAAAGAAATGGTCTGAACCATACCTAGTGTTAAGGACATTAACATTGTGTATTTATACATGTGATATTGTGTGCATATCAGTTGTGTGTGATGTAAGTGCATGACTAAAGAATTAGTTAAAGGTTTAAATGTATCTAAGTGTATAAAACTAATAAACATAGATACTAATATAAGGTAGTGTGCATAACCTATGTGACTAGGATATGTGCACATGTGAATTGATATAGACTGATATAAATGTAGTGCCTACATGGTTAAGTTTGTGCTTTAGAAGAATCGAACTTTTCTATGACACATGAATGAATGTGACTTTATCCCAAATGACATACATATACATGTTACTTGTCTCTTATGTTCCTGATCTATTTAAGCTATATGACTATTGTCTAGATAAGATGCTTATACCAAATAATGAATTAAAATATTTGCATGTAAACTTAATAAATATATATATGTTATGTGTTTGAAGCATGTGACTACATGTTGGATCTATTGATACCTACTTAATATATATTTGTGAATGAGTTGATACCTGTACAAATGAATGTATGTGCCTAATGATCGAATGACCTAATTTTCTCTTCAAAGAATGAATGCACTATATCATATCTTAGATGAATGAGAAGACTCTAGTGAATATATGTGGTGATTAAGTGGATGAATGCATGACATGTACATTAGTTCCTAATCTCTTCTAAGTGAAGGAATGCAGCAAGGTATGTTTTTGACAGGAGAATGCATGTAGTGATCCATGTGTTTTTGCTTATTCTTTTTAAAATGAATGAAGAACCTAAATGAATGACGAATGTATGTATAAGTAGTTCTATAGTGGAGATAACCTTTTTCTAGATGAGTGAATGAGTGAATCCTTTCTTATGATAGATGAATAGTGAATATAGATATATGATTAATGATGAATGCATCTTTTCCTATGATGAATGCTTTTCTTATGATGGATGAATGGTGAAGCAAATGTGTGCCTTTTCTTAGAATTGAAGTATGAATATGAGTTATAAAATATGTGAACTAATAAATCTATTATTATTGAGATCACTCTCCTTTCAAACTCATCATAAAAGAAAACTTTAGTTTGAGAAACATAAAGGTACAAAGCAGTAGGTTATGTTAGGGTATTGTGAATGAGATGTCACATAAAGAAATATGTCAATTAAGGGTGATGAAAGGATTAGGGATGGTGTAGAGAAGTAGGTTGAAATGAGATGCAAAGAAAGGAAATAGAATATTCCATGAAAGAGGAAAGGAGTAGGTTGAATGGAATATGATGTAAAGGTGGTAAGGTAAAATGTCAATTTGTTATGGAGAGCATTTAAGCATGTATGACTATAGAATGAATGATTATGAAGAACAAGTGATAATGCATGCAAATGTATGTGATTGCACAACATAGTACCCTTATTATTAGCTAGTTTAAAGAATTTCCAACTAAATATTTTCTCTCGACCTATAATTATTGCCTAAACTGCCCTTTTATGGGCTTTCAATATCCACATTTGCTTAAGGTTTGGGATTTGATTAATTGAATATGGGCTTGAACCTTTTGAAAGTGATGGATATGCATTTTTCTAGACTTTGAACTTAGAACGATATGTTTTGAAGCTTAGGCCATAGGAGGTTGATTGAGCTATTGAGATTAGTAAGTAGCTTTCCATAGGTGCTAACTTTATGCCCCCTAGGGTTTTGAATCTTTGTGCTTTTGATTTTTTTGAGTACTGCAATGATGATATCCCTATTATTCACTAGTTTGAAGATTTTCTAACAAAATGTTTTCTCTCAAATTCCCTAAATTTTACCTAGGCTTATGCTCTTGATTGATTAGCCTAGTAGAAATTAGAAAACTCATTTTTTTTCTTTTTGAATGAGGGCAACCATTGTTGAAAAGAGAACACTCAATTGTTTGAGGCTTAAGATATGGCTTTGGAGTTTTATCATTTAGACCGATCTAACTTTTGCATTTTCATGTGAGCATGAATCAGAAAAATATTTGTCAATTAGAATGGTTCTTAGGTTTTAAAGAAACTAATTAGATAGAAATCTTTTTTCAAACAAGAATTTGATGCTCAAATTTTTAGGAGCCGGTTGAACTTAGACTTTTTTTTAGGATTGAAGGAAAGAAGCATTTATTTATGTTTAGTTAGCCCTAGTTTATTATTTTCTTTTATCTCACATCTCACATTTAGGGATATTTCTCATGCCTTCCAAGGGAAAAACAAGTTTTGAGCTTTAGAATTATGTGTAGTAGTGTGGCGAGACATTTTCTGAAGAGTCATGAATGGTATGTCATGTATGTGGATTAAGCTTATCATATTTGTTCTTTTTTCTTTTTTCTTCTTTTTTTTAAATCTCTTAACTCACTTTAAAGAGTATCATGTGGTGCAATGAATAAAATGATGTTTATGAATTACCAAAATGATGTTTTATTAAACCTTAATTGTTCTAACATAAATGAAAGAAAAAATTAAAAAAGAAAACAAAGGCATTCTATCCTATATTCATTAGATCCTTTTATATTCTTGATTGGTGAGATACTACAGTTGGTTAATAGTTGGCTCATAAGGTGGCAGACTGAACATTAGGAAGAGAGAACCTCACTTTCTAGAGAATTGAGGGATGATAATGAGGTTTAGTGATGGGAGATCTTCAGGATAAGGTATCACACCATAGTCTATAAGGTCTTGGATGGCTCAATAGAGGGCTTTGCAGTTGTATGTCAAGTGGCCACTCTTTTAGTGATAAGAACAGTATAAGTCATGGCGATGCAAAGTGGAAGTAGTGAGGACTGATGTTTAGGTATTAAAGGTTAAAGGAGGTTTTCTTCTTTCAACTCATTGAGAATTATCAACAAAGGCTTATTCAGATAAGTGAATCTATAGGAAATCTTTCTTAGCCCGATTGCTTGGTCATTGCTTGCCTCATAGTCAAATTTATACCTATTGGGTTCTTCATAGCACTATGTTGTTGGACTTGTCAAATCTTTTCTTATATGAACACTATTATTTGTCAAATCTTTTCTTCTATGAATGCTATTATCCTTCATTCAAGTGCTGCCATTGCCTTGTTCATCATGCCTCTAGACACTTACTAATTTTCACCTTTGGTTTCAATTTTGGTTGCCATTTTTTATGGTAAAGAGTGTTGAAAGAAGGAAAAGGGTGAGTCTTTTCCTTTAAAGAGCGTGAGCAAAGGATGATCCATATAGTTAGCATGATACATGGATAGTATGATATGATACATGTTTCAAGCATTTTATGATGCTATGTTATGCTTAACTTGCATGGATGATTGTAAGATTGAAGGTTAGTGATAATTCTAATATATGCATATGATATGTACATGATATGCCTAGACATAATGTAACTACAAATACATATGGATATGTGATGGATGCATGTCATATCTATATTAGGTAAAATGGTACAAGGTGAATGAAGTCCATATATTAGGTGATAAGTATCGTATGCCAAGTGTATGCATGAGATGTAACTTTTATGATTCAAGTGCATGTGATAACTATATTAGATGAGGTAATACTAGGTGGGTGGTAATGTATGTATGGATGAATGATGCATGACTAAGATTAAGTAGTATCCACAAAAAAGTGATGTTATGGGATAGTGTTGTGCTTATGCAACATATGTTTAGTTGATGTACGAATGAGGGCCTATAACTCTAGTGCATGAATGTGACTTCCACCATGCTAATGTCATATATGATGTCTAATGTTATGGATGATTATTGATCCATCCTTCAGGAGAGCTAAAGTTGATCTACTTTGCAAAATGTAATTTAGGATTTTCCCTTTCAAGATTTAAAGTAAAAATGTTTTTATAAAAACATCTAAAAATAAATTTGTTTTCTTATTTTGTTAATGGAAAAATAATTGAAAATTTTACAAAAGCTCACAACTAAACTGAACTAAAAAAGAAAAGGAGAACAAGATTAATTGGGTAAGCTTCAAGCTTCTAAATTTGGTAAATGTTCAGTGTCAATGAGATCTTGAATAGCTTGATGAACAATGGTGCACTTATCTATGAGAAGGCTTGTCACTTAATGGTAGGCATAATATACGCACAAAATAAAATATCAATACTATGCCATAAAGACATGCAACAAAAAATAGTAAACTGGAGCATGAAGAGGTGAAACAACAAAACTTTAAAGCAAAGGCATGTTTAGAAATAATTAGATTTTCATTTCACTCAAGGATGAACAAGCACCCGTATTTAGTGTAGTTTATTTTCACAACATCAATTATTTTCAAAGGGAAGATAAAATTTAGGTCTGTATAGTTTTTGCTATAGCTTTGTACTAGGTAAATATCTCTAACGTAGGTACTTTAATGTGCACTATTTTAACTTTTGCATTTCCATAGCACACACTGAAGTGGGAGCAACTATAGACACCATACTTTTATGCCTATGATGATAACTAGAGATAGGCTCTAAAGCAATAATGCAAGCCACTTGGAAACTTAGTCCACACAAACATACATGGTATAAGTCTGCCAAGACATAATGCCATTAAATCCATACCAACCCATTTAGACTATATCAAGCTTAAGCCTATGGTCCACCCAGATAAACTAAAGTTTATGTCTACATGGACTAACTCAAACCTAGCCTAAAACCTAGCTTAAAGCTTGTGGACTGACAAAAAAAAAAAACATATGAACTAGATTTGTATGCCCTAAGTAGCCCAAGTCCACACGAACTTAAAAATGTGAGAGCTTTTATAAGCGTGAACTTTTTACTCGCTCTTTCTCCCAATCCTAGAAGGACTCTAACACTTTTAGATAGAAGACTTATCCCCCAAAGACTATAAATACCCCTTTTAGGTATGAGGAAGGGGGTTAATTTGAAGAGCCAAAAACCTTGTTGTCCAATTGTCTAGGTGAAGACTCTAATGCAAGTTTTGCACTACTAGTCCTATAGCCTACACAAAATTTTATTCTTTTTGAAATCCTAAATTATTATGTTGTTACTTGAGTGCTTTCCTTATAAGGTAAGATCTAAGCCCTCCTATTGTACATATCATATATGTTCATACTATTCATATGGACCTATGATCTCATATGATTGGTCATGAGTAAGGTGATTCTAGGTAAACCCCTTCTTGATCATAACTAGTAGGTCATCATTCTAGGTTATTTTATTATGTACAATTGACTATTTTCATGTTTTGACTATTCTATTATTTTTATCTTAATTGCACGTACCAAATTTAAGGCATGTTTATAACCTCATGGATTTAATATATTGACATACACATGATCCAATGTCCGTATGGACTAATGTTTGATAATAGTTCTCTATTTTCTTTGAATACCAAATTTTGACATGTTTTGTTTACCATAATGATGTGCTTGTATGATGCTATCATGATGTATAACCATTTTGTTCCTTAAAATGTATGCTGGTGATATTTTAGAATTAACATATAGTCTATATAGACTTCCTTTCACAAGGAATGTAGTCTGTACAGATGGTTATGCCTTGTATTTACTAGTTTTTAGCTTGTTATCCATATGGACTCCCTCTCACAATGATCGTAGTTCTTATGGATGTCTATTTTTGTAATTATGTGTGTTAATTTATATGTTCTCTATTATCAACAAATATCTAGTTTTCCTAGTGATGATTTCCTCTGAGCATGCATCCTAATTAATTCCTCATATATGCTAAATAAGTTGTTGTTTCCTTCTTTTTTGAAGTCCTCTCAAACTATTATTTGTTATTTTTAACCATTTCTTTGAATTGTTTGTAAGAGGCCATTCTTATTGAATTAAAGGTCTAGATAGACATATTAACCATAATAAGTTATAGTCTACACCCATACCTAAGCCATATTGAGTGTGTATAGACTAAATGATGTACAGATAGGACCTATTATGTGCATTGTACTATTTTATTTGATTTTATACATTTTAATTCTCTTACTTATTTTGGATAGTAATAGGCAATGTAATAACTTGTTTTACACGTCGAAAGCCTAACTTCACAATGAATTGTTTTCTATATAATTAATTAGTGTTTTCCTAAGCAAAAATGGTTTTGAGTTTTCTTTAATAAAAGTCACAATGAAAAATGTATCTTAACTAAAGCCAATCTCCTAGAGAGAGGAGTTGGGCAATTATCGCTAATTCCTATGGAATTATGGGCGGTTGTCAAGTAAAATGACCACTAAGAAATGACCTAATTTCTAAATTTACAATGTGCACACTTATGCTTGATATATATTTCAATACTATAATTTATTTTCTCTAAATGAAAAGGTGACATGTATGCTTTAAATAATTGCTTGCTCGCATGATATGCGATTGATAAACATTAGAATATAAAGGAAAGAATATTATTAGGGCATAAATAAGATATGATTCTAAACACTTTCTGAACAAAAGATCAGTGGTCCTAGTGTAGAGCCAGGTGGCGACTCCAAACACAAACTACTCTTACCTCGAGTAAAATAAAACAAATCTACAATAACAGTACTCACTAATGACATATGAATGATCATGGATATCAATAGAGCATGTATAAATAGTCTTAATTATCAACTACATTACTATTGAAATGAATAACAATTTAAATAAACTAATTATTATAATAAAAAATAGGTAGGTGCAAACTTTATAAGAAGGTCATATCCAAATGATATGTCTGTGTAAACTTAAATCCTCATGAAAAAAGGTTTGCACAGGCCATAAATATGATATAGAATACCAAATTAATTCATAAAATGATTAGAACATGCAATCATACAAGAACAACATTAACCTACTCCTATAATTAGCATAAGGATTATAGAGAATCACTTCACATAGCTAATTAATTCTTAGAGAAAATCGGTTAACAATTAAAGTAAAGAAAATAAGATTAAAATAATGGTCTCAAGTTTACTTATTGATAAAACTTTAATCAATAAGATAAAAGTTATGGTTTGAAAAGAGTTATAATTATAAATACAAGTTAAGAGTAGTAGAATTGTTCCTACGATAAATTTTTTTTGGTAGATTTAAGATATCAACATAGGTTTACAAGTGAGGTATTTATAAGGCTTTTGTGTGGTATTCCTTTTTAGATAAATGGGAAGTCACATCAAAATAAAAATCAAAGTTCAAATAGGAAAATTAATATTCTAAAAGCTTATTGAAATTAGGTTCGTGATAGACCTTGATTTGGGAATGACATTTATGTGGCCTATCGGTTTAAAGGTTTAGGCAAACCACATGCCATAGGCTTAGTTCTTCTTGGCTAGCTATTTGTTAGTCTATGCGGATAATAAGCTAATAGGTTCATGTAGACTAGCTATCTTATTAGTCCATATGGACTACAGTTTTGGTTATTTTATCTTATTGCTTAGGCTTTTCTTTGGATGTCATCATAAGCCTAAAACTAAGGTGCTTAAAATTGACCACACTTTTATGTGCACTATAAAATGCAAATGTATAGTGCATATTAAAGTAATAAACTTATTAAGAAATACTTGCCTAATTATACCTATATTATAATGCTTTGCCCTATATCTCAAGATGAATTAATTGATGCGAAGTTGAGTAATGGCCCTTATGGGCAATGATTTAACTTTTGCAACAACCCTTTCGGGTAATGATTTTACCTTGAGTGATGACCCTTCTAGTAATAATTTAATTTAGCAAGTTGTTAAATCTTATTTGATTGCTTTGATAAATAATTTCAAACTTTTTATTATCTAGTATGGCTGAATCATGATGTAAAGATTATGATACTTTTACTAGGGATGAGAGTGGTTAGTGGAGTCACCACCTGGCCTCTACACCAGGACCTCTATTTTGTTATACCAGAAAGCTTCAAAATTTAGATCTTATTAATGCTTGAATAATACGCCTTCTTTATATATTGTAACATTTATTAATCCTTTTTCAAGTAAGCATGCATTATATTTAAACATATATGTCACCTTTTCATATGTAAGAAGTAAATTAGCAGTATTTAAACAATATAACATGGCATATCTAGAAAGCAGCACATTGATTAGTTGTTATTTGGACTGACAATTACCTATAATTCCATAGGAATTGGTGATAATTGCTTAGCTCCCATCTCTAAGAGATTGGCTACGATTAAAATACATTTTTAATGTGACTTTTGATTAGAGAAAACTTAAAGCCATTTTGTTTAAAAAAATGCCAATTTATTTTGTAGAAAAAAAATTAATGTGAAGTTTTAGGTTTTTGGTGTGCAAAGCAAGTTGTTGACTACTATTACATCCCAAAATAAAATAAGAGAATTAAAAGTGTACAAAACCAAAGGAAATAGAAGAAAGAATATAATTGGTCCCCTCTATATGATGTTAAGTCCGTACGGACCCTATATAGCTCTAGCATATGTTTGTGCGGACTACTACTCATAAGGGTAATTATATCTATCCAGACCTCTATTCTAGTGAGAAGGGTCACTTGCATACAACTTCAAGAAGAGGTTAATAATACCAGACAAAGGATTCATATGAAGTCATAAAAAAGATAGGAAATAATTACATGTGAAAACTTGAAATCAAAGTATATGTCTGTGTGGACTGCATTCTTCGTGAGAGGGAGTTTATGTAGACTTAACAAAAATTTCAATATGTCAACAAAATATATATTATAGGATAGAATATTATACAATATGATAACATCAAAGAATTATGTTAATATGGCAAACAAAATACATTAGAACATGATAACAAAAATGAGACATTGTTATTAACTATAAGTTTATGCAGATGACAAATCATGCATATACCATTAAATTTAGTCCATGTGGACTTCATCATGCTCATATATAAGTCCATGGAATTAGGATGAAAATTACAAAATGTTCATAATATAGAAACAATCAATTTTACAATATGAAATAATTTAAAATGATGACCTACTCCTATGATGAAAGTGGGGATTACATAAAATCACCTCACTTATGATCAATCCTTAGATACCATAGATCTATGAAAAATAGTAAGAACATATACAATGAGAGGCCTTAAATCTTACCCTTGTAAGTGGACTTCAAGTAATAATGCAAAAGGTGGTGGTTTTGAAGGGATAGTAATTTAAGTGTGGGCTATTAGGGCCAATAGAATGATTCCTCTTTAGAGCTCGCGCCTAAACTCACAAAAATGGTTTTTCACTACTCAGAAGTGCTTCCTTTTGAGCTTCCCTCCTTCTCTTAATTTATACCCCAAATAGGGTATTTATAGGCTTAGGGTCAAGATATCTTGTCCAGAGGTGAATCCCTCTAAGACTAGGATTTAATGCTTGGATAGGAATCTTGTGCTTCTTGAAGTTTTACATTAGCAAGTTCATGTGGACTTATTCAACTAAGTCCGTGTGGACTTAGGCATTGGTTTTCCCATCAGCCCATGGGCTTTAAGCTAGATTAGATTTAGTCTATACGAACATAAGCTTTGGCTTGTTCATACAGACCTTGGCTTTGGGCTTAACTGGTTTAGGCTAACTATGGTGCGAACCTCATAGATCAAGTTTCGGTAGACTTGTACCAAGTTAGTCCATACGGGCATGGTTTTTAAGTTGCTTGCCTCATTACTTAAGCCTATCATCATAGGCTAAAAAGTGAGGTGTCTATAGTTACTCCCACTTTAGTGTGTGCTGTGGAATGCCAAAGCAATAGTGCACATCAATGTACTTATGTTAGATGTACTTAACTGAAAGTATACTTACCTAGCATGAAGCTACATTGAAAATGAATGCCTACATCCGAATCGATACGAAATCTTACTAGATTTAAGTTATATTTTCCATTTAGAAAAGAATTGATACTATGAAGAAAACTACACCAAATACAGGTGCCTGATTTTCTTCAGGTGAAGTAAAAATCCAACTAGATCAAAATATGTTTTCACTTTGACGTTTTCGGATAAAGTTTGAAAGTAAGCTACATCGAATATAGATGCCTGCTTGCCTTTGAGTGAAGATAAACTACACCAAATACGGGTGCTTATTTGCCTTTAAGGGAACTTTAAGATGTTAAACTAAAGAAAACTACATAGAATATGGGTGCCTGTTCACCTCTAGGTGAAGATAAACTACACTAAATACGAATGCTTATTTGGCTTTGAGGTAATTTGTTTAAAGTTAAAGAAAACTACACCAAATATAGGTGCCTATTTTCCTTTGAGGTAATTTGTTTAAAGTCAAAGAAAATTACACCAAATGTGGGTGCCTATTTGTCTCTGAGTTATGGATAGATCAAATCAAATCTAATGATAATTCCAAAATAGTTAACCAAATTGAATCTGGTGATGAGTCTGGAGATACTGATCGAACCAAGTCTAGTGTTAGGTTTGAGTAGGTTGACCAAAATGAATTTGGTGATTGGTTTGAGGTTGTTAACTAAATCAAATCTAGTGATGAGTCTAGAAGAGTTTATCAAACTAAATCTGGTGATGAGTCTTAAGTAATAGTTTAAACCATATCTAGCATTAAGGACATTAATATCTTGCAAGTTTGTGTGTCACATCATGTGCATATATGTCATGTGTGATGTAAATGCATGACTAATGCATGTGTTAGAGGCTTAAATACAGTAGATATGTGTTTAATACATGTGATCATGCATGATTGAATGTAGCACCCTACATTGAAAAGTTTTTGCTTAGTTCTTAGACAACTAGAAAGATGAAATGCTTGGAGGAATGTAAATGATACATTTGCATGTTATTTGTTTTTTTTTTGTGACTGATGTTTAATGAGATGCATATGTGTGTAAAACTAATGAGTGGTGTGCCTAAAGTATATGGCTAATGTTAGATGAATGAACTGATACATGTGCAAACTTATTAATGTATATGGCCATTGGTTTTCTTTTATATGAATGTATTCTATCCTATCATGGATGAATGAGCATGAAACCAAGAAAATGATGAATGATATAACTTTAATGAATGAATGCACTCTATCTTATGGATGAGATTGAAATAAAAAAGGTAGTGGATGAATATGGTGAATGAGATAATTCTAGTGAATGAATGTAGTGATACGATGATTCAATGTGAGTGGGTGAATATGAACCTATTTACTATATACTTACTTAGATAAGTGTGGGAGAATGAATTTGGTGATGAACAATGTTAGTTTCTAATCTTTTCTAAATGAAGGAATGCAACAAGGTATGTTTTTGGCTGAATAGTGAATGATGCATTTCTGTTAAATGTAGTGATTCATGTGTTTTGCTTATTTTCTCCTAAATGAATTAGGAACCTATATGTAAGACATGAATATGACTTTTTTTTGAGAAGATTGAATGAATAAATCATATAAGATGAATTATGAAGGCATATATATGATGAATGTGTTTTTGAATAATGGATGCATCTTTTGCTATGATGAATTTATAAATGAAGGCAAGAAGAATGGGTAATTTTTCCCAAAATCGATGTATAAATAAGTGTGAGTAAGTGAGAGTGAGTGTGAGTTAACTTAGTGTTTATGATGTAGTATGAAAATATTTCTAAATGCATAAGTCAGTTCATGTTTTGTTATTGGGATCATTCTCCTCTTAGACTTATCGCAAGAAAATGTTGGGTTTGAGAAAAGAGTAAAATGTCTCTTTGAATAAAGAGGTCTAATTATAGTGATGGAAAGGCTAGGGATGGTAGGTTAAGTCTAGGTGAACATCGATGAGGCCAAGGCTTGGATGAAATGTCAATTTGCTAGGGAGGACATTTAAGCATGTGTGGCTAAAGAGTGAATGATTATGATGAATGAGCATGCAAATGTATACATAATATGGTACTCTTGTTATTAGCTAGTCCCAAGATTTTCCAACTAAATATTTTCTCTTGAGGTATGCTCTAATTTTTACCTAGGCTACCCTTTGTAAGTCTTTAACCAAGCTAGCTTTAGTATTCTTTTGATTTATTTCTATATTTTGAATTTTGAATTCAGCTTATTCATATTTGGTTAAGTCTAGGAATCTAACTATGTATGTTTGATTAATTGATTCTATGCTTAGACCTTTTAAGATGGCTTGATATGTTTTGAAGCTTATAGAAGTTAATGGATCTCTTTATATCAATAGGTGGCTTGCAGTGGTTGCCAGCTTTATGCCCCCATCATTGGGAATTTTTGTGATTCGAATGTCATCCTTTTGACCTTTCTGGCTACTGCATTGATGATATCCTAGTTATTAGTCAATCAAGAAGATTTTCTAACTAATTATTTTCTCTCGATTTCCCTAACTTTTGCCTAGGCTCATGCCCTTAATTGATCAGCCAAGCGAGAACTAGAAAACTCATTTCTTTTTAATAAAGGCAACCAATGATTGAAGAGAGAATGTTTAATTGTTAGAGGCTAAAGGAAAATCTATTTACTATTATAGTCTTTTAGAGTTTAGCATCTACTGACCGTCGAATTTTTGTGTGGGCAGAAACTAAAAAAGGTTTGGCTTTTTTTTTTTTAATGTGATTGCCACAAACTTTTAGGCTTTAAAAATGATGATATAGAATGAATTTGATTTTTCAAGTATTAGAGCCTATTGAATTTGGACTTCTTTTAAGATTTGAACAAAAGGCATTTTTTTGGGTGTAGTTGCCCCTAACTTATTATTTTCTTTTTCTCATATCACATTTAGGGATATTTCTCATGCCTTACAAAGAAAGATGAAGTTTTGATCTTCAAAATTGTGTGTAGTAGTAGCAAGCCACCATGAATTGTTTATAATAGATGTGGATTAAAATAATGATGTTTTTTTCTTTTTTTTTTTTAAATCTCTCACCTTACTTTTAAGAGTATCATGCTATATAGTGATTGTGATACACAAAAAGGCTTATGAAGAACCAAAATGATGTTTTATTAAACTATAGTCATTCCAACATAGAAGAAAGAAAATAACTATAAAAGAAAATAAAGAACAATATCCACATTTTTATTGGATCCTTCTATATCCTTGATTCATAGGGATCTTGTAGCTGGTTAAGAGTTAAACCATAAGGTGGCAGACTAAACATCAGAAAGAGGGAACCTCACTTTCCAGAGATTTGGGGGATGTTAGTGAGGTTTGGTAATAGGCGATCTTTAAGGAAAGGTTCTTAACAAAGGGCTTTGCAATTGCCAGTTAGGTGACCAGTCTTTTAGTGATAAATGCAATATAAGTCATGTCAATGGTTAGGTGAAAGTGGTAAGGAATGGTGTTCAGGCATTAAGGGTCGAAGGAGGTTCTCTTCTTTCAATTCGTTGAGCATCATGGACAAAGACTTATTCAGATGGGAAAGTCTATGGGAAATCTTTCTTGTCCTAGTTGCTTGGTCATTGTTTGCCCCATGGTTGAATTCATGCCTATCGAGTTCATTAAAGCACCTTTTCGTATCTTTTCTTCTATAAGTGCTATCATTCTTCATTCTGATGCTACCATCACTTTGTTAAGCATGCCTCTTGTTAAAAATTGACTTTCACCTTAGGTTTCAAGTTTGGTTGCCATTTTTATTGTGAAGAGTGTTGAAAGAAGCAGAGGAGTTAAGTCTTTTCCTTTAAAGAGCCTAAGCGAAGGATAATCCTTATAGTTAGCATCATATAGTTGTTAATATGATATGATGTATGCTTTAAGCATTAATGATGCTATGTTATGCTTAAATTGCATGGATGATTGTAAGATTGAATGTTAGCAATGCATGTGATATGATGTGCCTAGACATAATATAGATTATATGACAGATTATGGTATGACAAGTGTATGTATGGGATGTAACTTTTATGATTCAAAGAGATTACATGGCTTATGATGCAATGTATGACATGTCTAATGACTAAATAATGATGTGGACTATTCTTATGAAGTGTATGTCATGATGCATGACTTAAGGATTATATTGCATGGATGTGCATGATTCCTAGTGATGTTTATTATTCATTAATCCATCTTTCAAGAGTGAGCTTTGAATATTGACATGATCTAGGCTTATTCACTTGCTAGATTAAAGTCAAAATGCATTTGTTCAAATGACTAAAAATAAATTTAAAAGATTACAAAAGTTCACAACTAAGCTAAACTTAAAAAGGAAAAGAGAATGGGAGCTTATAAGCTTCTAGATTAGGTATCTGCTTGGTATCAATGAGATCTTGAATGGCATGATAGAGAGTGGTGCACTTATCAGTGAGGTGACCTATCACTTGATGGTAAGCACAATGTAGATTGAATTTATGAATAGGGGGAAGGGGATTAATCCTTGGCTTGGGCATTAGAGGTTGCATTTTTCCTTCTTTTGTAAGCTTATTCAAGCACTGAGATAGACGTTTGCCTAATTTGGAGAACTTGTGAGTTCTAACCATGTTGACATTAGTGACTTGGCTTGAATTATCATCTTGGTGGGCAAGTTTCCCATTCTTCTTAAATCGTCTATTCTGAAGTGTTAGTTCAAGATCAATAGCTATGTCCTTAAGTTATTCCCATGTGTTAATGCCATTAGCAGAGAGCCCAGCATTCATGTAGCTATTAGCATTCTTGATAAACATCTTGATTTGCTCGATGTCATCTAGCTTGTTTCTCATTTTGAGCACCTTATCCCTTTATTGCTCTAAATATTCAAAAAAGGTTTCATTAGGCTTTTAGCACACCAATTGTTCGTCTTTGAAGGTTTTTTACATGGTTCCATTATTTGAGTATTACTTATTGAATGCATAAGCTAGCTCTTTTTAGTTTACTTTGATATTCTTTTCTAAGCTATGGTATTAGTCTAGGGCTTGCACAATTAGAGACATACTAAACAAGCTCACCATTTGTGCTTCTGACAGATTGGTCAGCCTCTTGGTTACTACATACTACTTCAAGTGAGCCCTTGGGTAAAAAGTGCCATCAAAATTACTTAAATTTGGCATCTTGAATTTAGGGGGCATGGCATGATCAGGCTTTAGGCTGATGTCTTCTAAGTTGATATCTTTGCCCTCGGTCACTAGGTGACTCATAGCCTCCTTGATTAGATCCTCTTTATCATATTTGGGTGGTGGAACTTTATTATGGCTAGGCTTAACAAGTGGAACTTCTTCATTAGCAACCTAGTCATTAGCCATCTCTTTCTTGCTATTGTCAGCAGTAGAAGTTTAACCTTTATCTTGTTGGGCATATATACTAGATAGTGCATTGGTTATGGTAGTCATAATCCATTTCCCTATATCCTGAAGGATAGCATTTAGCATGGTCTACATCATTAGTTTATCTTTGAGCATGATTGCTCTTTTTGGTATATTGTAGGTGGATCAATAGTAGCTGCAAAACAAAGGGGTTAGTGATAATGCATGATATGTAATGTGTGTCTTGTACATGTAAATATAGGGATACATGGTATGAATAGTTACATGATGTATGAGTAAGAAGTTAATGATCCTTTATAAGATGATAGCCTTTGATGTGTAGTATGTGCTAGTGCAAAAGTTTATGAGAGAAAGAAAGATATAAAGTTTAAGTCATGCAATAGGTATAGTGTTATATATGTACATTGAGACATGATATACACATAGTACATAGAAACAAGAAGGATACAAAGTTTATGTTCTCTAGTAGGTACAATATTATGCATGTGTATACAAAAAGATACATGTTAGATATACAAGGACAAACACAAGCAATAAACCTTTTAACCTTATTACTCCCACACACATAATCTTAATCATTCTTCTTAATAGACTTACCTAAGCATCATTAGGGGATGTATTGGTTCAAATATGGGCTTTAAGTAGGCCTAATGACCTCTAGTATTTAAAGCGCAAGCAAGGGTAATAGCCTGTTACATTTAAGTCTTATTTGAGATGAAATTAGTTTGGGCCCATTATCAATAACTAGCACAATAGGCTTGCCCACACATCAAATAAGGTCAAACATAATAGTCCCACATAATAGTCATATGTAATCATAATCTCTTAGGGTTATATAACCTAGGAGAAGTTGATAATTTTGACTATATAGGCTTATGGTTTGGTCAAAAAGTCTTATTGGCTCCCACAAACAGAGGTCCCTCCTAGTAGGTCTTTCAAATCAAGGATAATAGTGACCAATTAGTTCACCTTTTTATATAGCCAAAGGCATAAGGCTTATAAGTGAAGGATATGCTAACACTTCTTTATTCTTTAATGAAAAATGGTGTCATTGTTCACAACACCATCTAGGGTAAAAGGGACACCATTTATATATGATGAAATTCATGGGATTGATTAAAAATTAAAATATTAGAAGGCATATTATTTGGGTACATTCAGATCAAGATTCTCAATCCCCAGTGGAGTCATCACTATAGAGATTATGATATTTTTACTAGCGATGAGAATGGTTAGTGAAGTCACCACCTAGTCTTTACACCAGGACCTCTAATCTTTTGTACCAAAAAGGTTCAAAATTTAGATCTTATTTATGACAAAATAATATGCCTTTTTTTGTGTATTGTAACATTTATCAATCCCTTTTTAAGTAAGCATGCATTGTATTTAAACATTTATGTCACCTTTTCATGTGTAAGAAGTAAATTAGTTGTATTTAAAGAATACAACAAGTATATGGTACATCAAAAAATTAGGTCATTGATTAGTTGCTATTTGACCTAACAATTACCCATAATTCCATAAGAATTGGCGGTGGTTGCCCAACTCTCGTCTCTAAGAGATTAGCCTTTATTAAAATACATTTTGATTGTGACTTTTGATTAGAGAAAACTTAAAACCATTTTGTTTATGAAAATGCAAATTAATTATGTAGAAAACCATTTAACATGAAGTTTTAGGTGTTTAGTGTGTGAAACAAGTTATTTACTACCTATTACATCCCAAAATAAAAAAGAGAATTAAAAGGGTATAAAACTAAAGGAAAATAGAAGAAAGAATGTAATTGGTCCCGTCTGTACAATGTTAAGTCCGTGCATACCTTGTATGGCTCTAGTATATGTCCATGCAGAGTATTGGTCGTAAAGGTAATTTTATCCATCCGAACCTCCATTCTAGTGAGCAGGGCCACAAGCATACAAATCAAAAGAAAAGGTTAACAATACCAGATAAAGGATTCATATGAACTTAAAAAAATGATAGGAAATAAATATATGTGAAATATAGAAATCAAATTATATGTCTACGCAGACTACGTTCCTAGTGAGAGGGAGTTTGTGTGGACTTAACAACAATTTTAGTATGTAAAAAAATACATATTATAGGATAGAATATTATACAACATGATAACATCATAGAATTATGTTAATATGGCAAATAGAATACATTAGAACATGATATGACAAATAAGACACTATTATTGACTCTAAGTCTATAAGGATAACAAATCATGCTTGTACTAACAAAGTTAGTCCGTGCAGACTTTATCATGCTCATATATAAGTCTGTACAATTAGGATGAAAATTACAAAATGATTATAATATAGAAATAGTGAATTTTATAATATGAAATAATTTAAAATGATGACTTACTCCTATGATGAAAGTGGGGATTACATTGAATCACCTCACTTTTGATCAATCCTTAGAGATTATAGGTTTATGAAAAATAGTAAGAATATATATAATGAGAGGCTTTAGATCTTACCCTTGTATATGGATTTCAAGCAACAATGCAAAAGGTAGTGGTTTTGAAGAGATTGTAATTTAAGTGTAGGCTATTAGGACTAGCAAAACGATTTTGTTTTAGAGTTCTCACCAAAACTCATGGATATGATTTTTTGTAGCTCAGAAGTGCTTCCTTTTAAGCTTCTCTCCTTTTTTTAATTCATACCCCAAAGAGGGTATTTATAGGCTTACGGTTAAGATATCTCTTCTAGAGATGGTAAAATCCCTCTAGTACTAAGATTTAGTGCTTGGATAGGAATCTTGCACTTCTAGAAGTTTTTCCGTAGGCAAGTCTATATAGACTTATTTAACTAAGTTAACTTAGGCATGGGTTTTCTTGCTAGTCCATGGGCTTTAGGCAAGGTCTTAGGCTAGGTTAGATTTAGTCCATATGGATATAAGCTTTGGCTTATCCTTACAAACCTTAGCTTTAGGTTCAATTAGTCTGGGCTAGCTATGATGCAGACCTCAAAGATCAAGTTCAGGTAGACTTATACCATGTTAGTCCATGCGAATATGATTTCTAAGTTGCTTGAACCTATTTCTAGTTATCATCATAGGCCAAAAAAGTGAGGTGTCTACACATGAGCTTGGTATAATGGAACTTTATAGCTAAATCATGTTGGTTTCAAACAATTTTTCTTAAGAAACTATATAAGAATGTGTGGGCTTTACCATGTAAAGAAAGTCTATGCAGAAGTGAAGCATCCTTTCTACCTTTGGTAGCCTATGCAGACTTATAAGGAATGATCTTC
The DNA here is from genome assembly GCA_948208565.1 of Hura crepitans. Lineage (NCBI taxonomy): Eukaryota > Viridiplantae > Streptophyta > Magnoliopsida > Malpighiales > Euphorbiaceae > Hura > Hura crepitans. Next base: position 3,212 of record CANXYI011557275.1, on the reverse strand, counting down.
ACTAATTAACTCTATGTAGACTACATGGTGATTAAGCACCTTTTAAGGTACATGTAAACAGATCGTTAGATTTAAAAAAAATTCACATCTTTCTTTCTTCTTATTTCCTTCTTCCTTACTTTGCTTTTTGTGTTCCTTTATGTTTTTTCTCTATTTTCCCTACTTTCTTTGTTCCCTACCATTTTTTGACCAAAGATGGCCTCCAACAACCCTAATACCTCTATTTTGCTACCTTATAATGAGGTCTAACTATTTTAGCAATCGATATGGCTCTATAACTTATTTTACCTTTTCCTACAGTAGTGGTAATAAACCCTAAGACTCCAGCGAATGTATAATTAAGGAGATGCTTGTACCTAAAGGATTTATCAACTCTATACTCATTTATAGACCAAAATTAACTTTTTCCATAAACAAGGTGTATTTTAAAGATAAGGCACTGATTCTCATGGATTTAGAGCACCACATATGCTAGAAAGCATACCCATAGGAAATTCTTAATTCTTAACTCATCTTTACATTGCCTTGTTAGTGATTTGCACCTTAGTTTACATTGTCTTATTGATGATTTGCACTTTGGTTTATTACATTTCAAGTTTCTACCATTGTTTTTGTGTTTAATGAGGTAGGTTTATATAGATAAAATTTGGCAGGATTATAAAGTCCATACGGAGCATATATCTTATACCATGATAAGTCTATGTAGAATATAGTTTAAGAAAGATCCTCAGAATTTTTTATGCGTTTGATTGATGCTATTAAGCTTGTTATGCTGTTATCATCTGACTAGACAAAAAATTAGTGTCTATATAGACTGCCTTTAGGGTTTACATGGTATGTGCAGATGCAAGGTAGGTCTATAATGAAAAATGTTGTGTGCATGACTTGTTTGTTAAATTCTAACACTTTTTGCATGTTGTGTATGTATGAATGTCCATATAGACCATACATGCCTTGTCTATGAAATGATATAGTCTGTGTTAATCAATTATGATAATATGTGATATCCATTCGGACATGTATATGCATAAAATTGCTTGTTAGTTTTTTTTTTCTCTTCTTTTTTAAAATTTTCCTTTACCCTTGCATGGTCTATGCAAACCTAGCTAGGAGGTTACCTCGTGCAGACTTTATTTGTCCTACTTTTCTGCTTAGTCATTGTACACTCAAATATATCTTGAAAACGCATAATGAATACTTTTATCTTCGTGATCTTTAATGTATACTAATAACACTCATCGCTTTTGATTTGTGTGCACTAGGCTAAAATGTGGCAGCACAATATCTAGCCCTCAATAATGGTATATAGTGAACTCAACATCAATTAAAAAATAGGATTAAGCTCATAAGATTTAGGATATTTATCAGGCACCTAGTTAGCAAAGATGTTAGGTGTGATTTATAGGTGCTCAAAGCACTATTACACCATTGGGTGGACACAACACATACTTTTCACCTTCCATTCATTAAGCTGACTATCACGATCTTTGATTGGCATTTATCACTGGAGTGCCCTGTTTTAGATGGGCAATTGAATTTGATGCTTGCTATCATTATCTTGAGTTACTAGTTCAAGAGATTAGGGATTTGCTTGGCTTAATACCATAGGACTAATCTAAGAGCACTAGATATGTAGATTTGTATGGAAAATAGGTTAAGGCAACTTTAGTTGCTTGACAAAAGATCGACCAATATGTTTGATACTATATTCTTTACATTTTATACACCAGACTTGTCACACCCCCTTCCCATTCTATCTGAATAGGCAAGAAGTGTAACTTCCCGTAGAGGTCACCCATCCTAAGGTTTCCCTAGGGGCCTTTCTTTTAACTATTATATGCTCTAGTTTTATTCACTTGACAATTTAATCTAATTCATCTTGCACATTTATTTATGAACTACTATCTATTTATGAACTATTTATGTTGCCCTCAAGTGTTACAGGACATTTTAAAACAAACGGCCAGTACAACGGCTACTTTGATGCCTAGCCAAAATTTTAAAACCTATAAAAGAACACTTCTATGAATCACACACCATCACCAACCATCAATGGACCCTCTGGTCCTCTAATACATCATCAAATCACACAAATATCAATTATAATATCTCATAGGGTCGGAGACCTATCAGTACACATTCAAAATTAACACAAACATCATAAGTACACTATTAAGTAGTTCACTATACATTAAAACTTCTTTAATACGATAAGTGAGTGTTCATAACCCACATGACCTCTACACATGAGTGCATTACTATTACAATACATAAGAAAGAAAAATACAATACCAAAATAGACTCGAATAGCTACACTGACGATGAGGTTTGATGCTTGCTTTTCTTCTGTCTATAGCCTGCGTATCGAAACACTGACACACTGAGTAGAAAACTCAGTGGTGGAATAATCCAAATACAATATGTCATTTATGCAACATGTAATGATTCATGTAATGGACACACCCATAAAACTCTATGTCTGACTAAAATACCCATTCATTATCTTTAGCTTTATTATGTATATGTGATTCAGTGACATATAACCAATATATTTAAATTTAATTACTTATAGGCCCAAGACAGACAAACATCACTTTAAAACACTGGACAATGGGAAAATCTTATGCAATGGCCCACTTTTAGAGCCTAGATAGCTACACCTACCATAACACCGTGTCGGTACCTATAGCAAATGGTAGAGAATAGTTTGTGAACTATTCCCACACCTGCAGTGTTTACTGATCAATGCCTATGGTGGACACTTTAGGCAAGTTTGTAAACCACCCCAAGGCCACAATATAATACCCTGTAGTGCAGCGGTTCTCATTAAACACAAGCAGATGTGCCCGCTATACTGTATTACCTGGCAGTGGGTACCACAGAGACCGATTACCTAGCAGCTGCTCTATCCCTAGTTGACCGGTCACCCATCTAATGGGTGTCTAACTAATAGGTCATTAATTGATTTTAGATCTGAACTCATTCATGTATCATGTGTAATTTGCTTTTATACCCTAACTATAATCATTAATTACCATTTTACCCTTATCACAATTTTACTATTCATTTGGTCAGTTTACGCAATTGACACTATTCATTTGGTCACTTTGGTTCTTCATGCCCATGATTATTCACCCATTATAAGCCTCATTTGGAGACATCTAAGTACCATTATTCTTTTAGGTCCCTCACATACATAATACATGTGAAAC
>CANXYI011557127.1:0-13132 GCA_948208565.1 Hura crepitans | reverse complement strand
TGCATTGCTTTGTTTGCTATGTGTAGGTAATTGAGCAGCAGATTAGAGCCGAAGCTTCTACCCCATAGGAGAACACAAAAACTGCCCATTTGGGGTACTTTTGTTTTCATTTTTGTAAAATAATGATGATGTGGTATAAAGATGTTTATGAAACTGAAAATTTGATTAATGCATGACTATGAGGCTATAACATATAATGTATGCTGTTAAGGTTTCTATAATTGCTTAAATGAGTATGCACTTATTATGAGGAGATAAATACACATGTTAAGCTTATGGCTCATTTTGTTTATGTTGATGATTGTATGCCATATGTATAAATATAATGTGGGATATGCATATTTCTTGACATGCATGTATATCAAAAATGCTTGTTTGCTTATGAATCATATTGTATGCTTACTATTGATAGCATGTTATATAATTGATATGAAAGGAACAATTGCATGATATAATTGGCACATCATTTTGAAGTGATTACACCACTAAGCAAAAGCATAGTGCATTGCTTTGTTTGCTATGTGTAGGTAATTGAGCAGCAGATTAGAGCCGAAGCTTCTACCCCATAGGAGAACACAAAAACTGCCCATTTTGGGTACTTTTGTTTTCATTTTTGTAAAATAATGATGATGCAAAAATAGATAGTGATGCTCTTGTGATTCCAGAGGGAGTGGGCCTAATCTATAAACATGGGTCAGTTTTGTAACTTAAAACTGTATTTATTTTAAAAGTATTATATTTCTTGCATGACTTGTATGATATCTCTTAATGTTGCATGCGAGAATGTTACTTGTGATGAGCTTGAGGCTCTATGTTGTTTTTATGATGATTGGAGGGTTAGGAGGACCCAGTTGGAGTTGTGTTGTGATGAATATTGTTTTAGAAGTGTTTTTAATAGGTTTAATATTTAGGAAAGTGTCTCGGTATAGCCGTTATATTGTCAATTTTTTAACACGATGACCCCATTAGTTGCCTCATAAAGCATGCCTAATGGTTTTTAGTGTTTTTACAACTCCTTAAGACAATAAATGTTTTAATTAATAAAAGTTTTAATTTAATATGGTTTTATAGGTAGCAAAATTGGATATTATGTATGTGCACTTTTTATTCGGGTTCGGTGTATAGGACGGATAGATGGCATCACATTCACATCATGGTATAATAAGTTTACATAACTGGACCCAAACCCACTATACTTAAGTGCCTCTACATAATATTAGTTACGAAAAAAGCCAAAAATATATCCAGTGAGAGGATTGACTGCTACACTGCTTGCTGAGATTGGATTGCAAATCTACTGTCTTCTACCTACGCATTGGGAAATCGACATGCTGAGCATACACTCTGTGGTGAATTTAATGAAACATGCATTGTAATACACACGTGCGTCATACATTATGCAAACCTCTCAAGTTCATATGCTTGCTTTACCTTTATTTTATGTTACCAGTTAGCAATTACTTTCCCAGTTTATTCATACCACATTAAAAATTATAATTAAAGTAATTTGATTTATCCTTTCTTTATTTATTGCCATTCACTTCATACCATAGAACTTAAAATGAAACGTTAAGTCAATTTGTTCATTTTACTTGTAAGGCCTATATTCGAAAGACAATGCTTTTAACACTGTATAACGGGATCTAACTTGTGTAGTGGCCCCCTATTATGGACCTTGGTAGCTGCACCTACCATAATCCATCCGATAGTAGGGATCAGTTCTCAAGAACCTCTTAATATCGAAATGGCAGGAATAGTCCTCCTGGACCTCCCAACATCAGGATAACTGGGATCAACCTTAATAGACCTTGCAAAACCTTACACAAGTAGATGGTAGGGATCAACCCTAATGGACCCCCTAATATCCAAAGATAAGTGGATAATAGGGATCAGCCTTAATGGACCTCCCATTTCCAAGTGTGTAGGTTTCACATCCAGAACCTCAATGATTGCACCTACCATACAATACGATTAAGCACTGATCCTTATGGACCAAAGCCACTAGCAACTGGTAATTCCCTAGTTAAGTGGTCAACCTATCTAGTATGTGGTTTAGCTAATATGGGCCAGTGCTTGTTATCATTCATTGTTTACTTAAGTTGATCATTCTTTTATTTCTATTCCATATTTTACCATTCATATAATGACACACGAGATTACACACGCACATTTTGCTTGGCCATCACTTTAGCATTTCAAAACATGTTTCACCCATGTTTTATTATATCATTTTCTTCATGTAATTATCATGCCATACACAATAATAAGTCTCACACATATAGCTTAGCTTAATAGCTTATTAAACCTGATTATATTAGATATTCATAACACTGTCTCGTACTTCGCCATGCCTTGTGTTAACAATATGTGCATACAATTCAGTCCCATTTGGAAGTACCTCCCACATTTAAGCTTATTCACACATTAATCTCACTTTAGCTCATGTACACACATACAATGTACATCATCTAACCATTATACCTTAATGCACACACTTTAATTCATCTCAGTTTTTCATACTAACCATGCTCATCACTAGATAATCACTTCATCTGCACCTCACATGCACTTAACCACACAAGCACACACATGCACACCATGGCTATACCATTTGGCCATTCCATATACACATACATGCACACTATTTTCCATTCTTTCTTTATGTATACATGCTTATTTCCATCTATTCATCTTATACATACAATTACCATGCACAATTGCACATACACAAATATTACATTATTTCCATTTGCACACACATCTATACTTAAAATGTGCAAACTAGCAATACACAATGCATTTTTCATTAATTTCACTTATAGTGGACTCAATGCACTCTAATTACACTCTTCAAGTTTTGTCTTTCCTTTCCTCTAACAACTCTCCCTCTCTAGTTACAATTATAATAGGTTTTAGACTTAAAAAATTCATAGAAAATTCCACATATATCCAAACTAAAATCTGATTACATATCTATCATCTACACCTCAAATACTACCTAATAGAAACATGAAAGCTTAAAGAAAACCACTTACACACAAAATGGTCACTATTCACCAAGATGCAAAATCCTCCAAATTAGGTTTTCCCTTGGCTTTTTCCCATTAGAATCCTGATCTAAGAGTTGTGGAGGCAAGACTTAGTGGATTAATTAGTGAAATTGGTTTAGATTTAGGGGTAAAATAAAGAAAAAAAAGAAAAGAGATGTGGTAAAATAGCATTGGCCAGTAAGAGGGAGGGTGGAGGAAGACACTTCTCACACATGTGTACACACCACACATGCCACACCTTTTATATTAAGAGCTTGGAAGACCCAAATCATGCCACGTGGAGATCCGACGGTCCAGATTAATTATATTTATGTTTTAAGTTTTAAATACAAATTAAATGTTCAAGGCCTTTAAAATGATTTCTTTTAATGCCAAAATTACATAAATTCTTAATTAAGGGACCCCTAAAATCTCAGGTCCAAAAGCCAAGGGAAACCTGATAAAGTATTCACTCGCATTTGTAAGAAATTCAAATAAAATACTAATCAACCTCAAAAAATTTTAATTTCACCACCATTAGATTCTTTGGAATTTTTGACTTTCAAGTCATGCTATTTTTTGGTCATTCTAGGGCACATCCTGACCATTTTTCAACTCGTTGGAAATTTAATTCACTATTTACTAGTTCTCAACATGAAAAATTTTATTGGTTCAGTGGCTGGTGCTAATTACTTCATTTTTATCATTATTTTTCCCATCTCAGTTCTATGACTAGTACTCCCTCACGACTAGCTCAGTGTGTCTCAATTACTTGGAAGACACTATTCATGCCTCAGGAAGTACTATTCATAAAATCGAGATTCTCGGGCGTTACAATTTCTTCCTCTCTTAAGAAATTTCATCCTCAAAATTTACCTAGAGAAAACAAGTAAGGATACTGAGCTTTCATCTGCTCTTCACTCTCCAAAGTGGCTTCCTCGATTTTATGATGCCTCTATAACACTTTTACCAAAGGTACTATTTTGTTCCTCAATTCTTTGACTTCTTTTGTCAAAATCTGCACTGGTTCCTCTTCGTAAGTTAAATCTCGATGTACCTAGATTTCTTTCATAGGTATAATATTAGAAAGGTCCAATCTATATCACCTCAGCATAGATATATGAAACACGTCATGAATCTATTGAAATTCTAGTGGCAAGGCTAATTGGTAAGCTATCGATCCCACACGTTCTGTAATCTTATATAGACCGATAAATCTCAAGCTCAGTTTGCCCTTTTTACCAAATTAAAGAATCTTTTTCTACGGTAACACCTTAAGGAATATTTTCTTGCTGACTTCATATTTAATATCCTTCAGTTTCAAGTTAGCATATGATTTCTATTGATATGTAGTACCTTTTAAACTCTCCTTGATAATTTTGATATTTTTTTAGCATATCTGATCAAATCAGGTCCTGTGAGTTTATTCTCACCTACCTTGCTCCAATAGAGTGGAGTTCTATATTTCCTGCCATATAAGGACTTATAAAGAGCCATGCATAAACTAGCCTGGTGGCTATTGTTGTAACCAAATTCAGCCAAAGGCAAGTACTGATCCTAACTTCCCTTAAACTCGATGGCACAACTTCGTAGCACGTTTTCCAGTATTTGTATGACCTATTTAGATTGCCTATCTATCTAAGGGTGAAAAGCTGTATTGAAAGTAAGGTGGGTATCTAAAGCTTTCTGTAGTTTCCTCTAGAATTTAGAAGTGAATTTAGGGTCTTGATCAGATATGATTGCAAGTGGCACATCGTACAGTCTCATAATCTCTTTTATGATTAACTGTGCTAGCTTCTTTAAGGAATAATCCATTCGGACTTAGATAAAGTGGGCTATCTTCGTTAGTCTGTCCATAATTACCCATACAACATCACATTTGTTTCTTGTCATAGGTAGCCCCATCACAAAATCCATGGTAACTTTATCCCATTTCCATTCTAGGATTGCTATAGGATGAAGCAATCTAGAAGGAACTTGAAGCTCAGTTTTCACTTGTTGGCATGTGAGACATCGGGCCATGTACTCAACCACATCTTATTTTATCCCTGGCCACCAGTAATATGGTTTCAAATCATAGTACATCTTTGTGCTCTTGGGTGCATAACATAAGGAGTCTTATGTGCCTCTTGTAGGATCTGTGTTCTAACTCCTTCTACTTCAAGTACACATAGCCTATAATGATAATATAGACACCCATCTGTCTTGTTTTCAAATTCTATAGTCTTCCTCTCTTTTATTTGACTCATTATCTATATAAGATAAGTATCTCAAGTTTGTACCTCTTTCACTTCCTGGATCAAATTAGATTTCACCTACAACTCTACTAAGATTACATCATCTTCAGTGTACTGGGGTTAGCATTCATGGCTTTCATAGCTGCTACAAATTTTCAACTCAAAACATCAACTACTATATTAGCTTTTCCTGAATGGTAGTCAATTAGATAGTTATAATCCTTTATCAGTTCCATCCATCTTTATTGTCTCAAATTTAGCTCCTTTTGTGTGGGGAGGTATTTTAAACTCTTATGATTAGTGTAAATGTAGCACTTTTTTCTATATAGGTAATGTCTTTACACTGTCAAGGTAAAAACAATGGCAGCCAATTCTAAGTTATGCATCGGGTAATTTTTTTTATGTGGTTTTAGTTGCCTTAAGGCATATGCTACTATCTTTCCATCTTACTTCAATACATATACAAGCCCAATATGTGATGCATCATTCTAGATCGCAAAGTCCTTCCCTGACTCAGGTTGTGTAAGGATAAGAGCTTCAGTCAGCATAGCTTTCAACTTATTAAAGCTTGCTTGGCATTTATCATCCCACACAAATTTCATAGCTTTTCGTAGTAGCCCTGTTATTGGGGTTGCAATCATAGAGAAGCCCTTTACAAATCTCTTATAATAACCAACCAATCCCAAGAAGCTTTGAATCTTTATCACATTTCTTAGAGGTTTCCACTCTAGCATTGCCTTGACCTCGCTTGGGTTTACTTTGATACCTTCAGCTGAAGCAATGTGGCCCAGGAAGGCTACTTTATTCAACTAGAATTCATATTTACTTAGCTTGGCAAACGACTATTTTTCTCTTAAAGTCTGTAACACTAATCTCAGGTATTGTTCATAGTCTTCCTTAGTTTTAGAGTATATTAGGATGTCATCGATGAAAACTACAATAAATTGGTCTATGTATGGCTTAAAGATCCTATTTATTAGATCTATAAAGGCTACAGAGGCAATAGTAAGCCTAAATGGCATTACTAAGAATTCATAATGTCTATATCGGGTATGAAAAGTAGTATTTGGAATATAAGAATCCTTAATTTTCAGCTGATGATACCTTGATCTCAAGTCAATTTTGGAAGAATACAGTAGCACCTCTCAATTGATCAAAGAGATCATTAATCCTTGGCAATGGATATTTATTTTTAACAGTCACTTTATTCAACTAAGCCTTTATCTAATAATTCTTGCAATTTCACATTTAACTCTTTCAATTCAGCAGGTGCTATGCGGTATGGGGTAATAGAAATAGGTGTTATACCAAGGTACACTTCAATTTCAAAGTCGAGGTTTTGGTGGTAATCTTGGTAGCCCATTTGGAAATACATCTAGAAATTTTGATACAACTGGTATCTAGTTAAGGCTTAATTCTACCTTATTAATGTCAACCACGTGGGCTAGGCATGCTTCACATCCTTTCTGGATCAACCGTTTTGTAGTCACTGCTGAAATGACATTTGGCAAAGAATTCCATTCACCAACCATTATCAACTCATTCCTATTGGCTGTCTTAAGGGTGAGCCTCTTCTATTTATAGTTAACCATAACTTAGTGTTTAGATAGCCAATCCATGCCCAGGATAATATCAAACTCAGTAAATGGAAGCTTAATAAGGTCTACTAGAAATACATACACTTGAACCACTAAAGGACAATCTTTGTATATTTTGTTAACTACCACATGTCTAATCGGGTTACTAACTATGATATCTATATCCATAGGTTTAAGTTCTAAACCTCTATTCTGTGCTTGTGTAGTGCAAATGTATGAATGAGTGGATCTTGGGTCTATCAATGCTAGAACAGATAGGTCAAATAGAGAGAATGTACCTGTAATAACATCAGGTGCCTTAGCTTCCTCTTGGGCCTGAATGGCATACTGCTATACAGGTTCTCGATCTTCTGATCTCGATCTCTGACTTGTGCCATCTTTATCATTCTTGCTTTCCCTTTAACTACTGCTAGGTGTAAGTGAAGAGGCTTAAAACTGGGTCGCATCAGCTTACTTTTTGGGGTAGTCCCTCTGGTAATGCTTATAGGACCCATATATTAAACATTTTCCTTGCTTAATCTGCTAGTGAACTCTCCAATGTCTCCTGCTATACGTCCTACACACTAGGAGTGCACTCCTGGCTATAAACATAAGTGCATTAATGGCCTGCTGCTATGGTTTAGGCTTAGACCGTGATCCCTAGCCTATCCTTTATGTTTGGCTCTAAATTTGGGATTGCTATGGGGCCTAACTGCCCTTTTGTCTCTTGCTTGCATCTAGGGCTAAGCTAGCTTGCCCTAGTGTAAACGGTCTCTTCTTTTGAAAGGTTTCCCTTTTCTCTTTTAACATCTCTTTTATGGTATATGCTATTGACACCAAAGAGGCAAATTCTTTGATCTTTGATATAGCAATCTGCATCTTGATATCTATGTTGAGGTCTTTTTCAAACCTCTTACATCACTTCTCATTAGTAGGAATAAACTCCTCTATATATCTGCTTAGTTGAGCAAAGTCCTTCTTGTACTCAGTCTCAAACCTCCATCCTTATTTCAAGTCTACGAATTCTTACCTCTTCTTATCTAGGTATGTCTCTAAAATATACCACTTTTCAAACTCCCGGAGAAAGAATTCCTAAGTCGTGTTTGTTAGGGCTTTTTGTTCAGTTGTGATTTCCCATTAGTGAAAGGCTTTCTCTTACAAGAGAGAGGTGGCATATATCAAATTCTCCTCAGGGGTACACTACAACTGTTACAGAATTCTAGCTGTCTGCACTAGCCAATACTAGCCCTGGCTGTATCATCTTCTATTATTTCTACAAAATCCAACCCCTCATCTTTTTTACCTTTTTTAGATAGGTCATTTGCAAGGCCACTAGCTGTGGAGGCTATACTAGAGCTAGTAGTGGTGGTGCGGAGCAATTGCAATGGTGGTTTATCTCAACAAATTAATAATCTATTGCAATAATGCTAGTGGAGCTTGTGTCTATGCCGGATGTGCTGTATCATTGGGCATTGGGGTTGCTGAACTTGCAGGCTTATAAATGGTTATTGATATATGACTGGCCACCTCTTCCCCTTCGCTTGGTGGGGTATGCTCACTCATCTTTGTTTACTAGAAAAGAAAAGATCATCAGCCTTAAGTAGTGTAGCTTTACTTGACATATAACTTTAATCATGTGGCATTTATAATCTTACTCTTAGGAATGCCTAAACCTACTTTGATACTACCAAATGTGACACCCTTTACCCGATCCACCATCAGACCCGAATAAGAGATATCACATTGCCATCTCAATAACTCATTAAAACCTTTCCTCAATCATGTTTGTTAGCTTTTATTATCATGCTTACAAGTTTATTTAAGCTCGTTAGTTACGGGTCATGTCTAACGAAAATCTGGCAGCATAATGGTTGTCTGGATGAAAAGTCAAAAATTTTAAACTTGCAAAAAAATCACACTGCTATAATAACCTTCATCATTATCTCAACTCAATAAATCTTTCTGATCCCCTAGAATACTCATATTATCATCATCACACAGTCATCACATTCTTAGATTCAAGTATTACAGTATGTAAATCATACATTCTAACTATATCTACATTATAACATGTTTTAATATTTACACATCATGGTATAGTAAGTTTACATAACTGGACCTAAATGCTCTATACATGAGTGCCCCTACATAATATTAATTACAAAAGAAACCAAAAATATACCTAGCGAGAGGATTGACTATTACATTACTTGCTAAGACTAGACTGTAAATCTACTGTCTTCTACCTACGCATCGAGAAATTGACACATTGAGCATACAGTCAGTGGTGAATTTAATGAAACATGCATTGTATTACACATACATGCATCATACATTATGCAAACCTCTCAGTTACATATACTTGCCTCGCCTTTATTTTATGTTACTAGTTAGCAATTACATGCCTAGTTTATTCATACCAAATTAAAAATTATAATTAAGCTAATTTGATTTATCCTTTCATTATTTATTGCCATTCACTTACCACATAAGTCAAAATAAAATGTTAAGTCATTTTGTCCATTTTACTCTTAAGGCCCATATTCAAAAGACAATGCAATAGGATTTAACTTGTGTAGTGGCTCCCATTATGGACCTTGGTAGATGCATCTACCATAATTCATCCGATAGTAAGGATCAGTTCTCAGGAACCTCCTAATACTGGTATGGCAGGGATAGTCCTTTTGGACCTGCCAACATCGAGATAGTAGGGATCAGCCCTAATGGACCTCCCAATACCCCAAGCAAGTGGATAGCAGGGATCAACCCTAATGGACTTCCCAATATCCAAGAGTGTAGGGTTCACATCCAGAACCTTGGTGGCTATACTCGCCATACAATATGATCAAGCACTGATCCTTATTGAACAAAGCCACTAACACCTGCTAACTCTCTAGTTGACCAGTTAACCTATCCAGTAGGGGGTTTAGCTAATATGGCCTATCCCGATTATCATTCATTATTTACTTAACTTAGTTATTCTCTTATTTCCATTCCATGTTTTACCATTCATATTATGACACATGAGGTTACATATGCATATTTTTCTTGGCCATCACTTTAGCATTTCAAAACATGTCTCATTCATTTTTTTTATCATTTTCTTCATGCAATTATCACGCCATGCATAATAATAGGTCTCACATATATAGTTTAGCTTCATGCCTTATTAAACCTGATTATATCATATATTCAAAACATTGTTCTCGTACTTTACGATGCCATGTGTTAACAATATGCACATACACTTTAGTTATTATCAGTTCCTTGTCCCATTTACAATTACCTCCCATATTTAAGCTTATCCACACATTAACCTCACTTTAGCTCATGCACACACATTATGGAATCTTAATGTACATCATCTAAACATTATACCTAAATGCACAAACACTTTAATTCATATTAGTTTTTTTATACTAACCATGCTTACCACTAAATAATCACTTCATCTACACCTTTGCAGTTAACCATACATGCACACACATATACAGCATGGCCATACCATTTGGCCATTCCATATACACACACATACACATTATTTTTCCAATCTTTCTTTATGCATTCATGCTTATTTCCATATACTCATCTCATACATACAATTACCATGCATAATTGCACATATACACATATATTACTCTATTTCTAACCACATATACCTACACTTGAAATGTGTAAACTCGCAACACATAATGCATTTTTCATTAATTTCACTTATAATGGACTCCAATACACTCTAATTACACTCTTCAAGCTTTGTCTTTCCTTTCCTCTAATAATTCTCCCTTTTTAGCTACAAACATAATAGGTTTCAGACTTAAAAATTTCATAGAAAATCCTAAATATATCTAAACTAAAATCTGATTACATATCTATCATTTACACCTCAAATACTGCGGAATAAAATTATGAAAGCTTAAAGAAAACCACTTACACACAATATGGTCACTATTTACCAAGATGTAACATCCTTTAAATTAGGTTTTCCCTTGGCATTTTCCCATTAGAATCCTGATCTAGGAGTTATAGAGGTAAGACTTGGTGGATTAATTAGTGAAATTTGTTTAGATTTAGGGGTACAATGAAGGAAAAAAAAAGTGAGGTGGTGGCAATAGCGTCGACCAAGTGAGAGGGAGGGAGGAGGAAGACACTTCTCACACATGTGCACATACCGCACATGTAACACCTGTTATATTAAGAGCTTGGGCAGCTCACATCGCACCACGTGGCGATCCAACGGTCTATATTAATTCTAGTTATATTTTAAGCTTTAAAAATACAAATTAAATGTTAAAAGCCTCTAAAATTATTTATTTCATTACCAAAAATTTAAAAAATTCTCAATTAAGGGACCCCTAAAATCTTGAGTCCAAACGCCAAAGGAAACACGATTAACTATTCACTCGCTTTTGTAAGAAATTCAAATAAAATACTAATTAACCTTAAAAAATTTTGATTTTACCAGCATTAGACTCTTTGGAATTTTTGACCTTAGGTCATGCTATTTTCTGATAAGGTTGGGCACATCTCGACCATTTTTCAACTCAATGTAAACTTAAGTCACTATTCACTAATTCTCAACATGAAAAATTTTATTAGTTCAGTAGCTGGTGCTAATTAGTTCATTTTCATTATTACTTTGCCTATCTCAGTTTTATGACTAGTACTCCCCCTTAGCCACCTCAGTGTGTCCTGATTACTCGAAAGACACTATTCATGCCTTAGGAATTACTATTCATGAAATTGGGATTCTCAGACATTATATAGCCTATATGGAGGAGTTTATTGGCGTATGACTTGAGCTTACTTCAAGTATGGAGCTACTGATCATAGGCTTAGGGATTGCCTTAAGAGAATCGAAGAGGAAGAGTAATATACTCAAGGTACTAGGACTATTGCACTTACAAGCAAAAGGCTTGGGAGACAAGACACCATTAGGGCACTTTAGGGATCCATTTCTGACTATTCAGAGGTTAGAGGCATAAGCCCTAGCTTGTATATATGCCATTTATGTGGAAAAAGGTGGGGATGCCCCTAGTGTGATAGTTGGTATATTTTCCTGATATGATAGTTGGTACATTTTCTCTTTTTGACACTTATGTACATGCATTAATAGTTCTTGGATCAACTCATTTGTACATTTGCACCACCTTGTCACAAAAATGGGATTTGGATCCTAAACAACTTAGACATGATATACGAGTAACTAATCCTTTAGGGTATATTGTGATATTAAATAGAGTGCACAGGGATTGTCCTTTGAGACATCAAGAACATGAATTTTTTAGCTAATTTGATAAAATTACATTTGATGAGTTTGATATGATTTTAGGCATAGATTGGTTATATAAGCATCAGGTTATGGTAGACTATAGACTTAAGAGGATTACTCTTAAGATATATGATGATAAGTATGTGATAGTTATGGGTGAAAGGTAAAGTTTCCTCTCCAATTTGATCTTAGCTGCAGTAGCAAGAAAGTTAGTTAGAAAAGGATGTTAAGCTTACTTAGCTCATAAAAGGCACTAGGAAAGCTAAACCTAGTATCCAGGACATATAGACACTAAATGGTACCAAGATGTTTTTCCTGAGGAGTTGCCTAGATTGCCACCTAAAAGGGAAATGCAATTTGCCATTGATGTTTTGCCTAATGCAGAACTAGTGTCTATAACACCATACAGAATGGCACCTTAAGAACTTAAGGGGTTAAAATACAATTGCAAGAGCTCTTTGATAAGGGATTTATTTGCCCCAGTATGTCACTTTAGGTGCATTAATTCTTTTTATGAAGAATGATATGACCATGAGGTTGTGTACAAATTACAGATAGCTAACCAAGTTGATAGTGAAAAACAAGTATCATCTTCCTAGAATTGATGACTTGTTTGATCAGTTTAAAGGAGCAAGAGTGCTTGTTAAGATACACTTGAGGTTTAGGTACTATCAGTTAAAAGTAAAAGATGCTGATATGCACAAGACAACTTTCAAGATGAGATATAGATATTATGAATTCCTAGTGATGCCTTTTAGATTGACAAATGCACCTGCTACATTTATGAATCTTATAAATCGAGTCTTTCAGCCATACTTGGGCTGATTTGTAGTGGTCTTTAAAGATGATGTCTTAGTGCATTCTAAAGACAAGGAAGAGTATGACAAGCATTTGAGTTTGGTACTACAGACATTAAGAGAGAAACATTTGTATGCCAAGTTCAGTAAATGTGATTTTTGGTTCGATGAAATGGCATTTCTTATGCACATTATATTAGTTAATGGGGTGAGAGTAGGC
>CANXYI011557110.1:0-10534 GCA_948208565.1 Hura crepitans | reverse complement strand
TATATTTGGTAATGGCCTAGATTTACAATTTATAGATTGTAAACGACTGTATAAGCAATAAATTAGTTAAGGAAAAGAATAGGGGTATTTTGGTCATTTGATAGAAATGTTTAAACATTGATCTAATATTTTGAACTAATTACTATTATCATTAGAAATTATATATATTCATAAAAGATAGAATTTTAAGATATTATCTAACTAATGATTAATAATCATACAAGAAGGGCAGTGTGGTCATTTTGATAAATGTATTCTTAATTGATGATACAATAACCTAGCTAAATAAATGAATATTACTGTTGTAGAAATGCATGATAATTTATATGACATGATGTAAATGCTTGAGTTCACCACTGAGTATTATATACTCAGCATAGCAGTTTTGGTGCATAAGAAATCAGAACCTATAGACAGGCTCGGAATGTATGCAGTTAAAGTTCAGAGGACAGGTGAGTAAGGTTGCTATATCTTAGTGTATGGTTTTGCACTCATGTACATACGTAAGGAATAGGTACCACATGAGAGATGTTTTTTTATGTCATAGGTAGTGTTTTGTAATAAGTTTCCATCAGACTATCTTGAACATATGATTGCTTTTACTCAACAATATAGGTTGTGAGCCTAAGGCTCTATATTTATGATTATTTGATTATGGCTTGAGGCCTATGTGGATAAACAGATAGAACGTTGGTGTTAGGTTGATAGATGGGGGACTAGAAGGGTCCATGTGATATAATTTGAGATTTTAAAGTGTTTTATAGGTATTTAAAATTTTGGTTAGAAACCCGAACTGCTGTTATGTTATCGAATTTTAGGAGAATACCTGACAACTTGAAATTAGAAAATATTGACATAATTGATATGGTATGATCCTAAATAGTGTGTAAGATTAAACAAGAATGAATTTAGAGTCAGACAAAGTTAAATATTACAGGATAAGTAAAAGTTAAACGAATTAGCATGGGAGAAATTTTAGGATGGATGACCTAGCAGGAAGTTCACTGCTTATTGTTTCTTTGGAGATCCGATAGGGGGTGTTACAAGATCTACTAAAAATGAAGTCTATCCTTATCATAGATCAGACCTATAATGCCAATATCAAGACCACACAGGTTATGACATAGATAACTACCATACTTTGAGAGATAAAATTTAGGATTTAATTAACTCAATGTAGATTCCTAATCCAGAAAAGAGACAATTAAGGCTCCTGTTCTAATGTCCCTACACCTCTCAATATGGTCAATTTAGGATTACCAAAATGGTACATGCGGTGGGATCTATATGGAAATGACTATCTAGTAGTAGAGAGAAAGGCATAATCAGGTCAGGGTTCAGTTTGTGTGATAGAAATATAGGCTACTAATAGTGAAAGCGAGGTAGAGGAATAGGTCCAAGACTTATGGATTGATTCAGATTCTTAGCAAAATCTAGTAGAAGAAGTAGAAGCTAAAACTATAACCCAAAGTAGTCAAGTAGTGCTAGAAGTAGAAAAAGAGTTGATTCCCCTAATTACAAAGGAAGTGGATGCTGTAGTAATAAAGCAGCTGAAGAAGACTCCTGCACATATTTCAATTTTAGATTTGTTGCCACAATCCCTCTTATATTGAACAAAGGTAGTTAAAGCCTTATATGTTGGAATGGTTTCAACTACCATATTTCCATCTAAACTAGTGGCAATAATAAAAGGAGAGGAAAAAGTTGTGATTAGCTTTTTAGATGTAGATTTTCCACTCAATGGATGTTATCACAATTGTCCGTTATATATAAAAGAAAAAGTTAACAGTAAGCACACGACATGCGTGATGGTTAATGATGGGTTATCAATCAATGTATACCCTCTTGAAGTAGTAGCTACATATGGGATTAGAGATTCAATGATCTCTCAATTCCAGCTCACCATTATGCCCTATGACAACACTAAGAGGTAAGCGTATGGGACTTTCAAACTCAAGGTCAAAATAGGGGTAACTATAGATGATGTGAAGTTTATAGTGTTTGACATCCCTACAAATTTCCCTTTGCTTTTAGGGAGGCTATGGTTCCATAATTTAAGAGGGGAACCTTTAACACTTCATCAAATGATAAAGATCCCCCACGATGGTGAGATTGTGACAATACAGGCTGCGAGAGATAATTAAGTTTCAATGCTAAAAATGGCTAACCAGCCTTGTCAAACCCTAACTTTAGGTTATTTTTTCATAAGAATATAATTTGAATTTGAAGAAATAGTTAAAATAGATGTACAGATCATGTAGAGTTGGTTGGTGTGAACTATGGATCGAAAAATAATCGAGGGGTAAAATGGTAATTTTATTGAAAGGCCAAGGGAAAAATCAAAAATTCACTATTCATGGTTAAAAAGAGGAGAGGGACACATAGGAGTAATAAAGAAGTGACATATGGCATAGTAGTGATTAGAAAATCCACAAAAAATGAGGTTTGGGAGTGGGCCCCGATGAATAGTGCCACCCTGAGCCGTGAATAGTGTCCTCAAGCCAAAATGAGCTAACCCAACAAAAAATTTGTATTTATTATAAGATGAATTTTGGTGAAATTTAAAGAGCATTTGAGGTCATATAAGAGGTTAAAAGTCAAAAATAAAATCTAAATTTATGGTTTACAGCAGACTATAAAATTACTTAGAGCTAAATAAAAAAATTGAAAAATGTGTTTTGAAAATTCTGAAAGTGGCACACTATGATGGTAAAAAATTAATTGGAATCCAAAAATCACAGTGTTAGAACTTTCTAAAAATGGGAATTATAGGAAAATTATTGAAATAAATTCATATTAAATGTATACATATGAGTAAAGAAATTGACAAGTAAATGTGTAGGGAGTATTTTGAGCCATCGGATCAAGTGAAAATATGGAGAAATCATAGTGGAAAGGTGGCATTATTGACATGAAAATTAGTAAAAGATTTTTTTTGTTAATTACATATATATTAATCTTAAAATTAGCTATGTATAAATGTTGACTTTTGATCCTAGCCATTCATTCCATCAATAAAAGCCCAAACGATAATAAATTATTCACTTTAGTTTTAGCCAAGACCAACCCTTCTAACCCCTTCATGAATGAAATCTGTCCTCCCTCTTTCTCCTACCATTTTCACACCTTAATTTTACTAAATAATTGCTCAATAATACACAACAATGGTCACTCTTTTAACCTAACATCTTATCCCTTCTAAATTTGTTAAAAAGAGATGGATTTTAGAAGATAAAAAGGGATAGAAGATAGGTACTTTTTATGACACCAAAGTGGGTAAGTTGAACTCAACACAAATATTTTTTTATAAGATTATGTGAAGTGTTTGATATATTTTATGAAATTTTATAACAAAGTTTTGTATGTAATATTATTTTTGATGATTTTATGCAAGGAAATCCATGATGGAATTAGTGAAGGATAAGAAGGAATGGTTAAGAGGCGAGCTTGAATATGAGAGAATAAAGCTTAAATGGACTTAAACTTGAGAGGTATGTGTATTCTAAATTATAGACTAATGCTTATTTATGGATTATAAGAAAAATATATGCTTTGTGTTGCTTGGAAAAATATAATGGATGGATAAAAATGATGCTAGGTGTATGTTAGGATCTTTAAAGTGATAGAAAGAGAGCAAAAAGAAGGAAAAGAAATTTCATGTTGATATATTTATGTATTATTTATGTTATTATTTTTATATTATATATCTTATGGAAGTTAATGAATTATCTTGAATAGTTAATATTAATACGATCTAAGGCTAAAAGGCATGTTTAAGATTTAAGAAAACAATATTAAAGTGGTTAAAATGATCAAAATAAAATAGGTAAGATAAATAACTAAGGTGGTTGAAAATGTGATAGGATAATAATGTATAGCTTATGGTTAATTAAGTAAGTGTTTTATTAATTTATATAAATGGATAAACAAATTGATGTATGTAAATGAATAAGTGGAAGGAATATTTAAAGTTTAGAATTTTGAGAATCTAAAACATATATATATATATATATGTTAGCTAAGGCAATAGAAAAAAAATTATGATATCTATAATTAATAGGAGAATTAAATTAACTATGGTAAAATAAATAGATTTAAATGAGTGGTAAGTATGTAGAAATGATTACAAGTGATTAATTGATTATTTAGAAATGTAAGGAGAAATATATAACATAAATATCTAAAAGAAGGAAGAAATAAAAGAATTAATTTAATAAAGATAGAATTGAATTATGAATACTTAACTGAAGAAAAATAAATTTAAGCAAACTACAAGTGAAAGTGTGAGTTATGGAAATACATACAAACCTTAATGTGTGATGTGATAAGAATTTGATAGATGTACAAGGTAAAGGTACATATATGTATTTAGCTAAGTTTAAACAAATGGAATCAATTATGTGAAATAATGGGAAGATGTAAACACATAAGTAATTTATCAAATAATTAAGACAATATCACTAAAATAATAAAGAAAGGAAAGGAAGGAAAAATATATATAAAATGATATTTTGATTGAGAGTTTAAGATTCAAACAAATAACATGAGAAATACTCATCAAGAATTATGGTGAAATTAATTATATTTATAGAAATGACAAAGGAAAATAAGGTAAGGCTAATTATGGAACTAAAGGAGGGTGAAATTATTATGACTCAAAGAGAGAAAGACCATACATTAAATAAATAAAGTAAATGTACATACAAATTTAATTTAAATAAAATAATTACATGTATACAAGTATACATAAATGGTATAAAAAGGTGGAGTCATAAATAAAAAGGAATTATTATATGAATACAATAAAGGTATGTTAATTAAAAAAAGGAAGCATAATAGAAATATATATATAAATATATACACATTAAAATCATAGTAAGAGAATATTAAACACTTAATGCTATCTTTTAAGACAGTGAAGGTTTATAATGAGGATTTTCTATGATAAAATGAATATAATAATGAGGTTAGGCATATGATAAGTACACATGACAATACCATAATTCTTATGAGTATACCATGTTAATGAAAAGTATATTACTATTACGAACCTGAGAATAAGCCTCTCCTAACAAAAAATATATATTTGAATTCCTATACAAAATCACTATCAAGTGATATGTAATGGGAAAGAGAAAAGAAATCAAACCATGAGATATAAGGTATACAGACAATGACATATGAACCTATTAATATTTTTACTTGGGTGACATGAGACAAATGACTAATGAATTGCAGATAAGTGAATAAAATGGAAGTTAATGCTCATATTACCAAGACACCTATTGGATAGGTTGATTGGTGAACTAAGGAGTTAACAACTATTAAGGGTTTTGATCTATGAGGATTGTTGCCTTTTTTTATGGTGGGTGTAGTCGTTGAGGATCTAATAAGAGCCCTATAAACTTTTGGATATTGGGTGGCCTACTAAGGTTGATCCCTACTATCTACTTTATTTGGATATTAGGAGGTCCTTCGGGGTTGATCCCTACTATCCACCTATGTTGGTGTATTGGGAGGCCTTGCGGGGCTAATCCCTTCTATCCTATTTCTTTGGGGTATTGGGAGGTCCTTCAGGGCTAATCCTTATTATCCCATTTATTAGGAGGTCTTAGGCTGATCCTTGCCATTCGGTATTAAGATGTTCTCCAGGATTGATCCCTGTTATTGTATGGATGGTGTATACCGACATTGAGGTCCATAATGTGGGCCACTATACAAGATAAATCCCGATATCCATTGTTGAGTGTATGTCTTTGGAATATGGACGGAATAAAGAAGAATGATGAGTGTAAAAATGATTAATATAACATTAAGGATATTATAATATTGTAATCTATGAAAAAGGGAAATTATAATGACCCAAAAATCCAGATTCTCATGAATAGTACTTCCCAAGTTGAATAGTATTTCACAAAACTAGAGTCACACTAAGTATACCAATAGGGAGTATTAATTTTGAGAGAATTTAGGGCAAAGTTTGAAGCCAATCTAAAGTCATTTGGATGGTTAAAAATGCTAAACAAGATTTTACGGTACTATCCTATGAATAGTGCTGCAGGCAAAGCAAAACCGTAAAATAAATTACAAGTTGCTCAAAATAATTTGAAAATATTACAACCTAATACTTAAATATTTTTAATAGTCCACTTGCTTTAGAATTGAAATTTTTAGATATCAAAAAGTATTTTTACTTAATTTTAGAGAAAGAAAATATATTAATTTTTCAGGTTTCCTTCATTTTTTAGGCTCGAGATTTTAGAAGAGATTAAAGGAGGAATTTATCTAATTTTTGGGTGAAAAATGAGGGAAATCATATATTCCTTGAAAGGATAAAAATTTTATGAAAATATTAGGGAAAATAATTTTTAAAATTATAAATACCCTTCTCCCTCAAATTCCCCTCATATCCATTCACTTTCTCTCAATTCCCTTAAATTCAACACACCCTTCTTCTCTCCTCTCCTCCATTTCTTTCTTCACACACTTCCACTGACCATTACAAATATATCCCCAAGGGTAGAGTGTCCCAAACTAGACCTGTGGACACTAAGAAAATTGAATTTGGCAGAGTATCTCGTGAGGAATTGTGATTTCCTTCTAGAGGTGAATAGTGCACATCCGACATTCGACTAATTTTCTTTCAATTTCAATATTTTTTCTAGGTTCCTCGGGTACCAAAGAGAGTATAAATAGGCTCATTTTAATTTTTTGAATTTTCTATGATTTTATATGAATTTTAAAAATTGAATCTATTTGTATTTGTAAGTGAAAACTCGAACCAAGCTTCCTGAGGCAAGGAAAAGGCTTAGGAGATTGTCAGGTATCCTGAATGACCTATCTCAATATGTGTAATCACCTTAAATTAAAGAAAATGATATTATTATCATTATGGCATTAGGATATAAATGACACAATTAATGTGATAATGTGTATTAAATGCAAATTTTGTATGAATGATATTAATGGAAGATAAATACATGTAATGTGCTAGCCTAAAACTTGTTATGTATGTTAATAGATATTTATGGTGAGATTAAGGCACAAATGTATTATGTCATTAATGGCATTTTAGTATGTTAAATGTGGTTATGTGCTTATAGGTGTTCATATGATTTATGGATGATATAATGTATAATTTATGGCATGAATGAGATGCCAATAGTGAGAATAAGTGGCCGAATGGTCAATAAATGGTGATATGCACCTATATACAACATTATTGCTAAAATGAGCTATTAAGTATGTTAATACATGTATAACCATAAATTATGGATTTGAATTAAAGGATGTGACTTAAGCATCCATGTATGTTGTATGATAATCAAAATGAGTGAATGGTGTTAATTAGGCACTTTTATAGAAATAGATACATGTATGAGTAATGAAAGATGAAAATGAGTAAAATGTGAATGTGAGAAGTTTGAAATGTTTATTTGCATGGATATAGGCTATAAGAAGTGGTCAAAAGCTATTTTGTTTTGGGTATAAGTGATTGCCCTCTAATAGTCACTAAAGGTAGATAATTCGTTAAACACTAATGTTATCTGTAAAATGGCATGTAAAGCTGAATGTGAACTGTCTTGCATAATTGTGATGTATTAGAGCCTAAGTTGGCTATACAATGTATTATATGACATAAGCTACTTGGCATGAGTTTTTAGGCCTCACTAATGTGCAAAATGGCCAATGTGATCAGTTTATACAAGTTGAGACATAAACAATGTTAGATGTTAAAAATGGTTAAAATGAGATAAATCAACAATTTTAATGATGCCTATATGTTTAGACAACCTAGTTTGGATAGGTTGACAAGTGAATTAGGATTTAGTAGTTGTTATGCTTACCTTTAAGTATGAGACCTATGGGTCAATGTTTACATGTCGACAGGCACGAGGCTTTTGAGCCAATGTTTTCACGTACCTTCAAGTGCAAGGCCTACGAGCTAATGTGTTTACATATCTACGAATATAAGTGCCTTTGAGTACAATGTCCTTATGCACTTTCGAGTGTGAGTGCCTTCGGGTGAAATGTTATTAGTGCCTTCGAGTGCGAGGCCTTCGAGCCAATGGTATCCATTATCTAGCCTTGGATAGTTGTCTTTTTAGTATGGGCATAAGTTAAACATAAAATAATGGTAATTGCAACCTAAATGATGCGTTAATATGTTGTATTAATAATTATGACATAATGATGGGTTAAACCTAAGAAAATGATGAACATAGTAAAATGTGGAGTTTTATACGCATAAAATTGATTTATTGGTGTATAAAGGGCTATGAAACCCAAACATCTGGTAATGGCATACATGAATGGTTATGGTTCAAAATGCATGTTATTATACTCACTATAATGTGTAATTGAGTATGTGTATATTTTTGAGTGATATATGACCACATTATGCATAGGGTTTGTTTTAATTATATTAAGGGTTATTATGTTGTGATTATGGACATAGCGTGCATTTAAAGGCAAGTATGTGCAACAAAAATGCATAGTTATGTGAAATTCATAATGTATGCATATGTGTGATAGTAAATGATTCACTTGACATATATTGCATAAATGCATGCTCAAACTATCATATTCAACATAAAGTTATTACACCACTAAGCAAAAGCTTAGTGCATTGCCTAGTTACGATGCGTAGGTAACAAAGCAGAAGATTAGAGTCGAAGCTTCTACCCTATAGGAGAACATAAAGGTTGCCCTTCTATGGTACTTTTTATTTCATTTTCTGAAATGATGATGATGTAAATATAGATAGTGATACTCTTGTGATTCTAGAGGGATTAGAACTAATTTATAAACATGAGTCAATTTTATAATTAAATTTATATTTATTGTAAAAGCTTTATATTTCTTGCATGACTTATAAGATAACTCTTGATGTTGCATGTGAGAATGTTGATTAAGATAAGCCTGAGTCTTTGTATCTTTTTACGATGAGCTTAGAGGGTTAAGAGGAGCCATTTGGAGTGGTGTTGTGATGTACGTCATTTTAGAAGTGCTTTTAATATGTTTACTATTTGGGAAAGTGTCTTAGTACAACTATTATGCTGCTAGATTTTTGATACAATAACACCATTAGCTACCTTGTAAAGTGTGACAAATGGTTTTTATTATTTTTACAACTCCTTAAGTTAAGAAATCATTTAATTAATAAAAGTTTTAATTTAATCTAGTTTTATCAATAGCAGAATTGGATATCGATATGCATGCACACTCTCTATTTGGGTCGGATGTACGGAATGGGTAGAAGGCGTCCACTTAGTGGTATCAGATCTCTAGTTTAGGCTTTCCTCTAAATCTATAGGTTACACAAGAGGACAATAATATGTTTACATCATAGCATTTTATATGTGGGGTGGTTATAATCTATTTCTCTTAACTACAGATATAGAGATGAGTCTTAGTACTACTTAAAGTGAAGAGGAAGAAGTAGAGAGCCATGCTTCTATGACTGTTGGGCATGGAGGGGCTCAACCAGAGTATGTGACCTCTAGTGATGTAGAACATATTGCACATGGATAATAGGGTCAGCCGGCTTGGCTAGAGATGATGTTTGAGTCTATCAAGTAGGTGACAGCGGCTACTATAACCACTGCTACTGTAGTTGCTATAGTATATACAGCTCTACCTTTAGTACCTTAAGAATAGCAAGCTTTTTAGAAGACATACATAGAACGGTTATTGAAGAATGAGGCTGAGTTCTTTAAAGGTAAGGAGCTAGATGTGTAACACCCGCTACCCATTTCTACAGGAAATAGGCAAGGTGTGCTACTTCACACTGAGGTCACCCATCCTTGGATTTTTCCCAAAGGCCTTTCATTTAACTTCTACCCAAGTTTGACTAACTTTGACTTAACTACCTTTTATGCCATTCTAATTAATTATCCTCTTATTACTACCTATTTTAGTCCATTAAAACCTTAAATTGGCACTACTAGACAATTACAAAAAATTAAGCAGCAAAACGGCTGCCTGGGCAATAAACCCCAATTAAACCTGTAGAAAATAACACTTCAAATTAAATTCTTCAATATACCCACACCTAGACCCTTCTGGTTCTCCAAATCACAACAGTCATCAACAACATGCACAAGTTATAGATCACAGGGTCCTAAACCTATCAGCACACAATTATACATAAGCAGGTTTTTATTCACATGCAAGACTGTACACACATATTAGTTTATCAATCTCAGCTAAACAGACATCCCATAACTCATAATATCTCTATATACATAAGTGCACCTCTATAAAACTCAAAAAGGAAAATAAAAGATACCAAAAGACTCAATAGTAGCTACACTGATGATGTCTGATGTTGGTCATCACTCGGTCTACTGCCTGCGCATCAGAACACTGACACGCTGAGTATAAAACTCAGTGGTGGAATACGTCAAATATAATAGTCTATTATGCATACAATCAACATGCAACATTTAACGTATATAATATTCACCCTCGCTCTTCTAAGACCAGTGTATTATTAAGTTATGTTATTCATTTATGACTCAGTTAAGTTTGT
>CANXYI011556916.1:0-10504 GCA_948208565.1 Hura crepitans | reverse complement strand
GAATAACACTTTCTGAAGAAGTAATAAAATTACAAAAAAAAGGGTATTTTAGGAAATTTCCACTTTTATGGTAGATTAAGAAATTCTTGCAAAGTTGCATGTATTAAGTAACAGTCCTAACTTTAAATGATTATTTGAGTCAAAAATATTATTTCTAGGCTAGATAAATACCTTAGGGGTATTTTAGTAATTTGGCACCCCAGGGAATATTTAAATTATTTAATGAAGCAAGAATTATGCTTTTAACTGCATAACTAGGTTAATAAGATTGCACCATGATTGAACTGCTTTAAATTCACCTATGAGTATCTCGTATACTTAGCATATCGATTTTGGTGCATAGGTACACTACAGTGGGACCTACCTCATAAAGCGTGATAATAGCAGTTCAGAGGATATAAGTGAAGACTTTGGATGTAATTGATATACAATTAGATATCCATGTACTTAGGTGGAAAATGGGTAGGCAAATGTATATAGGCTGTGAACATGTGATGTAATTAAGTAACTATACCCTATTTATGTAAATAAAGCATTTATTTATGTTCATTGGTGAATGAATGATTATATGTGATGTTGATGCTACTGTGAGCCTGAGGCTCTATATTTTTGCATATTTTATCTGTGGCCTAAGGCTTGAGTTTGATATATGATAGATGATGATGATAGGTTAAGAATGGGGGACCAGATGGGTCCAGGTGATGTAAATCGTTATAGATGTGTTTAAATAGGCTTGCTCAAATTTTGGGATAGGACCTGGGCAGCCGTTATGCTGTCGAATTTTTAGGTGGTATTTGAGTAGTAGTAGATTTCTTCTATAATGACTGGATCATATTGATCCTAACCTAAATGGACCGTAAGAACTAATGGAAGTGGTTTTGGAGTAAGATAGCATGATCTGAAGTGAAAATAGTAAAAGTTAAATGAATGGCTTTGGGAGAAATTTTGGGATGGGTAACTGGCAGAAAGTGCACTATTTATTAGGTTTCTTCGAGAATTTAGTAGGGGGTGTCACAGATGCTATGTGTGTGTGAGTTATGGATGATATTAAGAGGATTAGATGGATCCAATGATGTAGATTGGTTGTGAAATAATATAGAAGTGCTGATTTTTATAACTTTTTATTAGATTATGTTATTAGTTAATTGATATGCTACTAGATTTTTATTATATCAATTGAGAAATCAATTATACACATATGATAACTAAATTATAACTTAACAAATGGATGCACATGTGAAACACATGTTCCAAAATGAGTAGACAAGAGAGGTAAGACACAGTAATAAGTTTGAGTTATGAGAAATAAGGTTATGTGTCATCCCTTGTCTAGGTTTGACAACTGAATCGAGTAAGGGGTGTCATATTTTGTGGTGTTAAAGTAGGTTTAAGTAGTCTTTAGAGTGTAAGTTTATACATGAGTGGCTTAGGGAATAAAGTTATGTATTATCTATATGCACTACTTGAGTCTTATAAATGCTTTTTCTATATAAATTAAAGATGAGTGAACAAAGGTAACCTACTAGTATAGAGGAGGAAGAAAGTTATGCCACCACTATAGTTTAGGAGTTGGCACTCTCAGAAACCAAAGTGCCCAATAAAGCAGCATAATTGGCACCTACCCAGCCAGCACCAGTACAACTAGACTATTGCAATATATGGTGGAAATATTTAAACAAGTTGATGTAATAGTCACTCTACCTGCACCACTAGCACCTCAACAACTAGCACAAGTCCTATGGGTCGTATAAAAAACATACTTAGAGTGGGTAGAGAAGATAGGGGCTAAGGATTTCTTGAGGGAAAAATATGATAACCTGACTATGGCTGAATTTTAGCTAGAAAGAACTATCAAAATAATTTAGCAACTGAATTACACCCTAGTCAAAAACATGGTGTGTGCCACATTATTATTACAAGCTGAGGCATATGGATGGTAGGAAATTGTGAGTGATAGGAAGGCATAAAAGGACCTGACCTGGGAATTTTTCCTAGAGGAATTCAAAAAAGAAATGCATCACATAACACTATTTGTATAAAGAAGAGATAAGAATTCCTTGACTTGAAGCAAAGAGACAGGTCCATTTCTAAGTACAAAAAGGAATTTGCTAGACTCAGTTAGTATGCAAAGGAAATTGTTCCCACAGAAGCTGAAAGGTGTAAATGATTTGAAAAATGGTTAAATTGTTACATTAAGTAGTAGCTGGTCGTGATAAAAATTAGAGAAGTCTCATTTTTTATAGTAGTAGCTTATACAACAGAAGAGATACTAGAGGGGAGAAAAAAGAAGTGCCTCCAAAAAAAAAGGCCTTTAGCCTAGGCTAAAGGGGCATAACTCAAGAAATAACCAAGAAAGAGAAGGGAGACTGGAATTAATCCCAATAACTGAGCCATAGCAAGACATAGTAGTTTAGACTGGGATTTCAAAAGCAAGCCTAGTCTGTTAGTATGCCTATAACCACTGCTAGAAGTGCACCTAGGGTGCAATGTAAGCACTATGGTAAGGAACATTTAGGGATCTACTAGAGAAACATACCGGGTCCTATTATAAATGAGGGGCTCAAGGCCATATTTCTAAAGACTATCCTAGGTTTCATTCTACAGATACATAGTATCAAGCCATATCACCCACACCCTTGAACGCTCAAATTGAGAGTGAAAGAGAGAGAAAAAGAGGTGAACAAAGGTCCAAATCAGAGGTAGCACAAGGGATAGAATCCAAGGATCCAGCTAGACAGTATGCCTTAAGCTACCGAGAAGAACTAGATTCTTTAGAAGATGTAACGAGTATTCTTTACTATTGTACTAAATTTCTAATAAAGTTACTTTTAAGATTACATCATGGAATTTTATTAATATATGAAGAATAAATGTAAGTTTGATTGATAATGAGTGAAATGTGAGTAAGAATTATAGTTACTCATAAGATAAATCCTAATGGAATTTCGAGGATAAAATTCTTTTAAAGGAGGAAGGGTTGTCATGCCTTGACTTTTGACCTAGCTTTTCTTCAGCTTAGAATTATAATTGAAGGAAAAAATGGGGAGTAAAATGAGTGCACAGGTTGAGTAAAGTCAATTAGTGTGAATAATGAAGTGAAAAATGAGCAAAGGATGTAACAATCATTTTGTAAATTATCAGGGTAAAACTAGGAAGGGGTAGTTTGAGGCCTTAAAATGAGTGAAGCATACATAGAAAGATGAGAAATGTCAGTATGACATATAGAGAACTAGAAAATGATGAAAAGGATAAGGTTTCGGAGGTAATCCCCGAGTTGTGAATATTACTTTCTAAGGCTTAGGTGAACTAACTAGACAGAATGAAAGAGAATTTTATAAGATAATATTGGGAGAAATTTGGAGTGAAAATGATTTCATATGAGTGGTTAAAATACATTTAGATCTTAAGGCAATGTCTTAATAAATAGTAATCTAGTTTTAGCTGAACGATAAAATATTCGATTTCAGCTCAAAAAATCTAAAAATATCATAATCTAATGGTGAAAAATTCCAATTAAGCTAATGGTACTAAAATTGGAAATTTTTGATAATCAAAAATAATTTTTCTAAGCTAATTAAAAGTATGAATATTTGGTTTAGTGAGTTCCTCTTGGTAAAAAATTACAAAGTCTTAAGGGAATGTTAATTGAAGGATTTCTAATTTTTTGATAATTATAGGGGAATTTATTGAACCCTAATGTGTAAGACTTAAAATTGTGGGAGCTAAAAACACCTTGAATAAATCATAGCCCTTGGATTTACACTTGGCAAAATCCTAACCCTTGAATAGCATAATATAAAAGAGGTTCTCATGTGGTGTGACCATATGCATCAATGCCTTTTTGCACCGTTCTCCCCCATTTTGGCCGACGCCAACCCCTCTCTTTCTCCTTTTGAATTTCTTCATTTTTCTTCCCCTAAATACAACCCTAAACCCCCACTTTTATACACTAAAAATAGTCTTTATTCACTCTAAAGTCTTTATTTAATGTAAAAGTATAGATAAAAGGGAAAATTGAAGGAGAATAAAGGTTAGGGTTTCTAAAATCCTAAGTTATTAAGTGATATATTTTAGAGGATTTATAATTTTCTAGGTAATCAAATCAGCTGAATTTAATGATTCTAGCTTTGGTTTTAAGTTTGGTGTCAATTAGGATTTTCTAGGAATTTTTCTAATGACAATTCTATTATATTTCAAGTAAATGTTTATGATGAGCTTTGAAAGGGCAAAGGCTTGATGTAAGAAGGTTTATTGAAGGCTAAAGGAAGCAATTGTAAGTGTATTCAATGGATTATGCATTAATTTTTTTTTTATTTTCAATAAATTCAAGTATCCATATTTGTATGGAATTCATGAATATTATATATATATATATGTATGTGAAAGGTATAATTAGTGAATGTGTTAGCTTGTGTGAGTGATAATGTGATGAATTAAGTGAGAAAGAAATGACAAAATAATGAGTAAGTTGTATGTGTGCATATGGTTGAATTGTGTGAGTGTGAGTGTATGGGTGTGGTTGTTGAATGTTTATATGTAGCATATAATAGGGTGTTATAAATGAGTATGTTCTATTATGTAAGTGATTATTACAAAAGGAATTAGCTAAGTGGGAAAAACACTAATGGCTAAATGGTATATGGGCTAAATTAGGTGTGAGCAAAGTCTGTGTATGGATCTGTGAGGCATTAATGGCTTGATAATGAAACTATTCTAGATGCCTCACTTTTTAGCCTATAATGGTAACCAGAGATAAGATCAACCAATAAGGCAAGAAACCTACAAACCAAGTCTGCACATACTAACATGGCACAAGTTCGCTCGAACTTGATGCTATAAGGTTTGCACTATAGCCAGCCTAGACTAGTTGAGTCCAAAGCTTAAGATCCACATGGAAAAAGCAAAGCAATTGTCTGCACAGACTAAACTAACCTAGCTTAAAGCCCATGGATTGGTGGGAGGGCCTATAACATAAGTCTGCACAAACTAAGCCGTATAAGTTCACACAGACTTGCCGATGTAAAAACTTCTAGAAGCATAGGATTTCTATCCAGACTCTATCTCTCAATCCTAAAAGGATTCTATCACTTTTGGATGGGAGACCTATCACTCTAAGCCTATAAAATACCTTTTCTAGGAAGAGAAAAAGGGGGGAGCTTAGAAGGAGGCAATTCTGAGAGCCTAAACCCATTATCCATAAGTCCAGGAGAGGACTCTAACTAGTAATTGCTTTACATGCCCTATTAGCCCACAGTTAAATTATATTCTTCCAAAACCCTACCTTTTGCATTGTTGCTTGAAGTCCACTTACAAGGGTAAGATTTAAGGCCTCATGTTTTGCGTTCATACTATTTTCATGGACCCAGGATCTCCAAAGATTGATCATAAGTGAGGTGATTCTATGTAATCCCCACTTTGATCATAAGAATAGGTTATCATTACAACTATTTTATGGGCTTATTGCATTTAACCTTATTTGAAGTGGGGCAAAGCCCATTGTGCTTTTTATCTAGAATAGGCCATACCTAATTTCACCTCAAACAAGACTTAAATATTATAGGCCATTATCCTTGCATGCACTTTGAATGTGAGAGGTCATTGAGCTTAATTAAGCCTATATTGGAAGTTATGCATCCCCCAATAATGCTTAGGTAAACCTAACTAGGAAGAATGACTAAGACCACGTGTGGGAGTAATAAGGTTAAACGGCCTAGTGCTTGTGTTTGTCGTTGTACATCTATTGTACCTACTTGTAAAAATGCACCATGTGTATCTCATGAGTTTTTATTCCATACATATAATGTCCTAATTCAAATACATTTCATATAGGTTTAGGCACATCTCCTAGCCCAAACATTGACTATTTATATAGGCATATAATATATCTACATGACTATAAAGAATAAGCGTATCATGTATCATTCCTGCATCTTGTAAAAATATATATTCATATGTATCATGAACATCTAAAAGCCATGCATACATTTTTACAAAATGTCTCCGTCTTTATATGCCAAAGATCTCCCATGGATCCTTTTATGTATCTTCATATATACATACTTCTTTATCTTGTACACTAACATGTGTCGCATATAGTATTAGTCTTCCTAGGCATTAAGCTAATATACCTAAAGCATAGCTTATAGACATCACTTTAGTCCCTAACCATGTCACAAGTTATTACCATCTTAAAGCAGGGCAAAACCATCCATATATATGCTTGTTACTTCATCTTTAGGTCCATTTTAATCCATCATCTTACCTAGTATAGGTGTAACATTCATTTATCTAATATTGAAACCTCATCCACATCTATCTACATTACCCTTATGTTGCATCCTACATGGCATCACAATCCTTGAAACATTTAATAACATGACATGTATTTTTTATCACCATATAGACACATAACTTCACCCATTCCCCAACACCAGCACATTGCATGTAAGCCATGTATCAAAAGACTTTCATCTTGTAAAGGCCCATTAACCTCTTACTTAAGTATCCTATGATTCATCCATGCACTAACTATCAATACCATACATCCATATATATACATGTATCATATATGGTCTTATGACATCATTCATACCTGAGATGTGTAGCACATATATTAAGCATCACTAGGATTCATTTATAACATTAAGCATAGCAACAAATCATACATAGGTTTCACGTACACAACACTACCCCATTTATACTACTTAAGGAGTCATGCATACATCCCCATATACATCTCCATCACATGTACTTCCAATCATGTGTATCATGAATGTACTTCTATCCTAAATAAGGAACCTTTTAAGTACCCTAACATGTGTCGTATATAGGACTAGTCCCTAACCACAATGAGCATGCATCATTCATCAAGCATCTATCCTTAGAAGACTCACCTATACATACACAATAAACATACATATGCCATGCTATTGCATGTACACAAATATGTATCATTCATCATGAAGCATCTTGTATGCATGTATAACACTATCCCAATGCATACTACTTAGGCTTAGTCATGCATCATTCATCCATACATGCATTTCATCCACCTAATATGGGTGTCACATGCATTCATTCATGGGAACCTTAATTGTATCCACATGCATTTACATGTATTTGGCATACTATACCTTTGTGCTACCATGTATCATTTATCATATAGACTTCAATCACTTGGTATCGCATTATCTAGTATGTTTATTCATACATATCCACATGCATTTTTCATATATAGCATCATAAATCTAGCTAACTCTAAGGATCATTCTTTACTAAGGCTCTTTTAAGAAAAAGGCTTACCCCCTTTCTTTTTTCAACACTCTTTAAAATGGCAATCGGACCCAAAATTGATGGTGAAAATCATTTTATGACTAGAGGCATGTTTAACAAAGTGATGGCAACATTGGAACAAAGGATGATAGCACTTATAGAGGAAAAAATATTCAAGAGAGGTTTGGTCTTAAAGTTTAACAATAGGTTACTTCCAAGAACTCGATGAGTATGAATTCAACCATGGGGCAAACAACAACCAAAGAACCAAGACAAGAAAGATTCCTCACAAATTTGCCTAACTTAATAAGCCTTTGTTAATAATACTTAGGGAATTAAGAGAAGAGAACATCCTTTAGCCCTTAATACTTGAATATCACTCCACACCACTTCCACTTAACCATTGCCATGACTTATACTATGCTTATCATCAAAAGACTAGCCACTTGGCTGACAATTGCAAAGCACTTCGTTAAGCCATCTAAGACTTAATAGACCATGGCATGATCTCTAACGCTAAACATCACTCATCACTCGACCTCACTAATATTCCTCAAATCGTTCAAAAGCAAGGTTCTCTTTTCTTGACTTTTGGTTTGCCACCCCATATGGCAACTATTGACCAACTACTAGATCGTGCTAATCAAGGGTATGAATGAATCTAATGAAGATGCAAAGACCATCTTTATTTTCTTTTTTAGTTGTTTCTTGCTTTTATGTGGGAACAATTAAAGTTGAATGAAACATTATTTTAGGTTTTCATGTACATCTTTGTGTACCACAATCATTGTATAACATGGTAATCTTGAAAGTGAGTCGAGAGATTTCAAAAGAAAAAAAAATAGGGAACATGATAAGCTTAACCCACAGGGTACCATGAATAGTTCATGATGGCCAACCATTGCTGTGTATAATTCTCATGCTCAAGACTTGATCTTTCTTTATTAGGCATGAGAAATATCCCTGAATAAGAAATGTAAGATAATAAGAAAATAATAATTTAGGCAATTAAACCCTTTTCTTCAATCTTAAAAGAGGTTCAAATTCAACAAGCTTCAAAACTTAAAGCATCAAATTCATTTTGTCGAATCATTTTTTCAAAACAAGGAAATCCGGCATACTGAAATTGTTGTACTGTTCGCATGGACTCTCTCATAAGGAACATAATCCATACGGATGATCTTATCTCATTCTTGTTTATTCTATTTATAAAGTCCATATGACTCCCTCTCATAGGGAATGTAGTGCACACGGATATATTTGTGTTAAGCTTGTTTATTTTGTTATGTAATTTGCATGGACTCCCTCTTATAAGGAACATAGTCTACGCAGACATTTACATTGGATTCTAGTTTTCACACGTATTTGTATTTCTCATCATCTTTGTTAGCCCTTATGAATCCTTATTTGGTATCGTTAACCTTTTCCTTTGAGTAGTATGCAAGTGACATTTCTCACTAGAGTGGAGGTCAGGATTGACATAATAACCCTTACAAGCAGTAGTCCTCACGATCACTTGCTAGAGCTACATAGGGTCCACATGGACTTTTCGATGTACAGATAGGACCAATTAAGTGTTTTATTTTTATATCCTTTGGTTTTGCACTTACTATATCTTTTGGCTTATCTTGGGTTGAAATAGGTAGTATAACAACTTGTTTTACATGTAAAATCCTAACTTCATATTAAAAATGTTGTGACACCCCCTACCAGTTTCCTCAAAAAACCCGACAGGTGATGTACTTCCCAATAGGTCACCCATCCTAGGATTGCTCCAAAGGTAAACTCTTTAACACTTATGGACTGTTCTAGAACTCTATCAAATATTGCTTAGTTGTCCAGTCTAATCTTTAATCATATTCATACATGGTCTGATAGACTCAAAAAAAGCATTTATAGACACTTTCTAGGTCACAAAAAATTAGGCAGCATAATAGCTACCCTAGTGATATACCAAAATTTTTTCACCTGCTAAAAACACTTATATAGGCAAACAATCCATAAACCTCCCTTTGGACCCTTCCGATCCCCCAGTCAACATTAGCACACATATTAGAATAAAAAACATAGGGCCTTAGGCCCACAGTTATCAAACCACACACAAACCAAACAAACACCACACCTATTTATATACATCACTTTCAGGTTATAAATACAAACATAATAGCTTCTAACCATGCTAACCTAACCCTACAAGATGTATATGAGTGCCACTAATAAATAAAGAAAAATAACTTTTTGTACCCTTTAACACTTGTATGGCTACATTGCATGATCACTAAGGCTGGCTTACTTACCCTTGTTACCTATGCTTCATAACACAGGTACGCTAAGTATAAAACTCAGTAGCAAATTTAAATCATTTAAAACATGCATTAACATACACATGTAAGCATAATTAATGGTTTAGGTATAGTGTGTGAGCATGATACCAGATGATTGATGTCATACAAATTTTATGTCATATTTTCTTCAAAATTACCAAAATTCCACTATAGTGTATTTATTAAAATTTACTGTCAGAAAAATTTCATAAATTAATTTAAATTTACATTTTCCATTATTTTAAGTCTTTTTCATAGGGCTAACTAGATAGACAACACTTACTGACATTAGACTAAGAGGGAATTGAAAACAATATGCTATGGATCACATTTTGGACCTTGACCACTACACCAGCCTGATATAGCCTATAGGGATAAGTACATAGGAACCTCTTAAAGGGCAAAAATATTGATTAACTATGTATAGGGATTAGTCGATAGACCTCTCAAGGGTACTAATCATGTCAAATTTTTCCTTAGGGTCTGCCCAGTAGATTAGTGCATTGGCCCCTCTAAGGACCTTCACTGCTACACTAGCATAGTTTGATATACAATCAACAATGAAAAGTGTCTACCCTATAGACTAGTGTAGTGGCTCAGTTATGAACCTCGACCATTACAGTGGCCTAATTTGATAAACAGACAGTCTACTAGCTGTTAATCTCTAAGTTGACTAGTCAACCCATCCAGTGGGTGTCTAACTTATGGACCATTTGACTTTATTTTAAGTTTATTTCTTTACTGATCATCTTTTTATAATATTATAAGTTAAAAAATAGACAATTAAATTTTTTTATCAAATAGTCAATTTTTCATCTGTATAGTTACAAGTCATTTTTAGCCCTATAAGGCAATTACAGGTAAAATTTTCTGTTACTTTTTGACTCATTTTTGAAGGCATAAATTAA
>CANXYI011556864.1:0-11620 GCA_948208565.1 Hura crepitans | reverse complement strand
TTTTGACAATCAAGCAAAACGATGAATCAAATTTAATTGTAATCTGATTTTTATAATTAAAACCTTTTAATTAAGATCATAAATATCTCATATTATAATTATTTAAATCTAGAACAATTGGAAAGGTCAACAAAGATGCATTACATAAATATATCCTAATTGGATTTTTTTGACAGAAAAATATAATTACTATGTTTCGATCTTTTCCAATTGAATCACAATTTTATATAATTCATTTCAATCTAAAATTGAAATCAACATTTTAATTCATTATTCTCATGGTTTAATTACAAAAAAGTGCAAATAAATCCAACAAGAATAGCCAAGAACTCAATAAAATCCAAGAATCCTAGTTTAGACTATCTATTCAGTTATCATGCATAGTTTCAATTTAATTCTCAAAATTAAATAAGATCAGAATTTTTTTTATATCAAATCATATTTAAAATAATCAAATATGACCAAAATAAAAAAATAAAAAAATCATAAAACTCCTTTATGTAGTAATTGAAATTTTCTACATGTTTCCCGTAATCAAAATTTCAACATTTTTTGAATTTTTTGACAAAATAAGGCTCTAATACCATTGTTGGAATCTATGATCTCATGCATAGTAGAAAATTAATCACCATGGATTCTAATAATAAGATGATTTATCAAAAATATATCAAAACATGCAGCAAAGAAAAAAGATTTAGAAGATTTTTACCGTTGATCTTCGAAATCGATTCCTTTTGATTTTTCTTTACACTGGGTTTTCACATACTACAGTATTCCAGTACAGAGTACCTCTATGGTATCCACTTTAGAATAAAGAGACAAGAACTCATAAAGAAAAGAATAGAAAAAATCCAAAAGCCTAAGGCTAGTGCGCAATTGAATTTTTTAGAAAGAAGGGAGGAAGTAGAAAATAATTTTAAGTTCGGTGGCTTTTTTTTGTGTCTGTACCAAAATCTAACTTTAATAGGGTTTTTATACCCTTTTAATTACTGTTCTAGGTCAATAATTATCAGCACTTTTAACTCTTAAAAGGCTTACCTAAGTTGGGCTTTTAATTTAATCAAATAAAGGCCCAAAACTGCTTTTTTCTTATGCTTATGCATTAGGCCCAAAATAGGGTTTTTGTGCTAACCCTTGGCTCCAAGCCTAATGCATCATTTTTATTTATTAAAATGACATCTAATGCCATCTAATAATCTATAATTTTACCTGATCTCCCATATCCTATAGGTGTGTGACCCTATGGGCTTTCGAAGCAATTTGGCAACACATAGTGAATTAGAGTCTTAGTTGGATTGGGACTTTGTGATTTAATTTCATTAAATAATTGTTCATTCTCAATTAATAAATTCACCTAATTACAAAGTCAAGAGAGCCATCTAGCCATGTATCATAACTACACAAGTGTTAAAAGGTCAGTGGTTTGAACATTTTACCTTTCCATATACAGTTACCGCGCAATTAACTCCTTTTACCACACTTATCCCATCCAGGTTTGAGTATGGACTTGTGTTAATGGAATGCTTAATTAATTATGTCTAATTAAGCTATGAATATGTTGATTATAATATTTATATCTTTATTCCTAAAATGCCCATATAAATCTAATTCACTTTGCATTTTACTCTAGCCAGAGATTTCTAAAAAAAGACATTTTATTAGAATTGTGAGATAAACTCCCCACTATAATCTAGGGTAGTGAATTCTTTATTGATCACTTAACTACCATCAAGTAGCTCATGCTATACCCAAACTTCTAGCTATGTATACCTCATAGAGAAGTAAAAGCACCACAGTTAAAGAATAGCATTTGATACTTAAGATACCTTAATAATCTCAAGTCCAAGGATACTTGCACCACTAATATGATGAGATGCTTTCACTAATATGGATTATGTATCCATGTGAAGATCTCATGATAGGTTTCCAATGTACTTATTTCTAAAACAAGCATTCACATGTTATCTCTAAGCATCACCATACTTACAGCTTGTAAGTACTTGACCTAGTCAAGAAGTATAACATATGCTTGTCTATCTGTATTAACAATGTCTAATCTTATTAATACTATGACTAGGGATAATTTAGGTATTATCACATTTACATACAATAGGAATCTCATATCATGAACTCTTCATGATTTCCTTTGTACTATGAATTTATACCATGGACTTTATAACATAGTTTAATATTATTATCAAGCAAATGTCATAACATGAGCACTAAGTAATATAAAATGCCATTTTATTAATAAATAATTATTTGATTTTACATGAAATTATCCCTATTACACATGTGCTCTAAGACATACAACGAATAGGCTATTTGGCCATACATGCTCACGTAGGCCAAATTTTATCTTTATCATCATCTAAGATTTATAACCATATCCCATATCATATTCACATGTAATTAATGCTTTAAGTACTAAAAATTTATAAGCCTTCAAGCTCATTAGGTATTTCAGCCTCTAAGCCTTTCATAATCTTTTCTCATTGTTTAACTCATGCTAAAACACGTGTATGGTTTTCTTCCAAACCATTCAGCCAACCCTATCTCAAAGACTCAACTGCCATGTCAACCTTATTTAACACTCAAAATGCTTTTTATTTATTATAAATCATGACTTGAGATTCAATTCCATGCATAATTGCCCAAAATGTGTATCCATATATCCAATTTTTGCACATGTTCAAACAAAGGAATCCAA
The DNA here is from genome assembly GCA_948208565.1 of Hura crepitans. Lineage (NCBI taxonomy): Eukaryota > Viridiplantae > Streptophyta > Magnoliopsida > Malpighiales > Euphorbiaceae > Hura > Hura crepitans. The sequence continues at coordinate 8,910 of CANXYI011556864.1, read as the reverse complement.
AAAGAACTACACCAATATATGGCACTTGTGTCATTCAACCACACAAATAAAATGACAATATATTTCACATTCCACTCATATATTATGCAAACATAATTGATATGCAAAATGTCATGAGACATACTCACATAAGTACATGTAAAGGCATTTTTACCCATTTATGTACATATTAACAACATAATGCACATATTGAATATTTTACATTCCAAAAGTCTTCATTTGCTTCCACCCATTCAAAATTATCCCAATTTTTATGCTAATTTAACCTTAATTACTCAAATAAGCTATTTTGTGCCATATTATGCTTCTCATAGAACAATTAGCACATTTATCACTTTCACTTAATTTCAATCCCTTATAAACATTAAAAACACATTAGTACACCTATTAAATTCCACACAACACAATAAATGCTTGTCATTAATTGTAAAATACAATATCAAGCATTTTATTACATATTGTGCCTAATATGGAAATTTAGGAATTTTAATGGAATTCACACATTTTATTTCAATTACACATATTGAAATGGTTAAGGGGGAACCCTAGGACCCACCTATGCCTTTGCCTTGCCCTTATGTCGAATTGGTTGGAAAACCCCTAACATAAACTGAATAGAACTGTGAAAATCTGTAATAAATCAACCATAGATTAAAAAATAAATCTAAGACCATATTATGTCTCTTAGCCACCCCTAGTATCTAGGAAAAATAATAGAAGTTAGAAATTTAAAGATAGCAAAACCATAATCTTTGAGCAAACTTTTCTAAAAATTGCACTTCTTAAAAGTGTAAAAAGATGTGAAGGCTACTTAATTTCATTTTAGTGGGCCAATTTTGGCTCTAATGGAAGGAAGAAGAATGAAAACTAGAGGAGAGGGGAGAGGTATTGCCATCAAGTTTTGAAAGAGAAAGACGAATAGTGTTGTTGACTTTTTATTCTCCCATTTGACCAATTTATACCCCTTCATAAAAAAAAGTATTATTAAATGCATTTTCTCACCTTTTTTGTCTCATTTTTCCTTTCTCTTCCTAGACCTTATTAATTGCCATTTTCATTTTATAAATACACTTTAATTATGCCTGACATGTCTCTAAAAATCGGAGCTCAAAAAATAAAGAAAATTGATTAAAAATACTACTTTCATGTTACCCGATTGTAGAAAAAATACTTCTCAATGTTCAAAAATTCCAATTCTAGTGCCATTAGGCTTTTAAGAATTTTTAAGTATTAGGTTATATAAGTTTCATCATTTTTCTAAGCAACTTTGAAAATAATTTACAGTTTAGCTTTACCTTGGACACTAATCCCAAGACACTATTGAAAAAACATTCTTAGCATTTTTAACCACTCAAATCACTTTTAAGTAATCTTAAAATTTACCCAAAATTATTTTATCATTAATACATTGATCCAGTGGCTTCAGTGCATCACAAGTCTTAAGAATACTATTAATCCCAAAAAAGTACTATTCACAAAATGTCAAGATTTTCAAGGTATTACATTTATTCCTCTCTTAAATAAATGTTATCCTCGACATTAGAGTATTACCTGGTTCAAACAATTGCATGTATTGGTCCTTCATATTAGCTTCCACCTTTCAAGTTGCCTTTTCCATCTAGTGATGTCTCCAAAGGACTTTCATTAAGGGAACTATCTTATTCCTCAATTCCTTCTTTGCTCTGTCTATAATCCTCACTAGTTCTTCTTCATAAAACAAATTAGGATTAACCTCAAGGGCTTCCATTGTGATCACATGCATAGGTTCTGATCTGCATCTTTTGAGCAAGGAAACATGAAACACATCAAGAATCTGCTCTAAGTTTGAAGGCCAAGCTAGTTTGTAGGTTATTGGTCCCATAGGTTTTGTAATCTCGTATGGCCCAATAAATTAAGGATTTAACTTCCTTTTCTTATCAAATCGTATCAACTTCTTCTAAGTAAAAACCTTTAGGAGAACCTTGTCTCCCACTTCATATTCAACCACTTTTCTCTTTGGATCTGTATATGACTTTTGTCTATCAAAAGCTCCTTTCAACCTCTATCTGATGATCTTTACCTTTTCTTTTGCATCTTGTATGAAATCTAGCCCTATGAACTTAGTTTCATTGAGCTCATTCTAATACAAAGGTGTTATACACTTTCTTCCATATAATGCCCCATAGGGAGCCATGCTAAGACTAGCTTGATTACTATTATTATAAGTGAACTCAGCTAAAGACAAATATCAGTCCCAGCTTCCCTTAAACTCCAATGCATAACCCGTCAACGTATCCTTAAGAATCTAAATGACTCTCTCAGATTGTCTGTCTATCTATGGATAGAACGTTGTACTGAAGCTTAATTGAGTACCCAAGGTATTATAAAGATTCTTCCAAAACCTCAATGTGAACCTTGGATCCTAATATGATATAATCAAAGATGAAACTCCACGCAATCTGACTATCTCATCTACATAAAGTTTTGTTGGCTTTTCTAAGGAATAGTTTATTCTCAATGGTATAAAATGAGCCATCTTGCTAAGAAAATCTACCACAACAGATATAGAATCACACTTGCTCCTTGTTATCTATAGCCTAACCATGAAATCCATCGTGACTCTATCCCATTTTCATTCTAGAATTGCTATAGGATAAAGCAATCTAAAAGGAACTTGATGCTCTGCCTTTACTTGCTAACAATTAAGGCACGAAGTAATATATGCTTTGCCACCAATAAGAAAGCTTTATATCTTGATACATTTTATTGCTACTAGGATGCATCATATAAGGAGCATTGTGAGCTTCTTACAAAATTTACTTTTTCAACTCTTTCACATCTAGCACAAAAATTCTATCATGATAGTACAAATAACCATCTTCCTTAATCTCATACTCTATCGGCTTCCCCTCTTAGATAGCACTTATAAAACTCAATAATTTATGATCATCTCTTTGACAATCCTTGACTTGTTGTAATAAGCTAGGATTGAATTTCATCTCAACTAATAAAGCATTATCACTTGCAAATTGTAACCTGACATTCATGGCTTTCACAGCCACCATAAACTTCTTGCTAGTTGAATCATCCAATACATTAGCCTTCCCTAGATGGTAATTAATTAGATAGTCATAATCCTTAATTAATTCAATCCACCTTCTATATCTTGAGTTTAGCTTTTTCTAGGTAGGAAGGTACTTAAGACTCATGTGATCCATATAGATATAGCACTTCTCCCTATAAAGATAATGTCTCCAAATCTCTAGAGCAAACATAATGGCTGCAAGCTCTTAATCACGAGTAGGATAATTCTTTTCATGTAGCTGCAACTATCTTAAAGCATAGGCAATAACCTTTCCATCTTGTATCTAAAAACACACCTTAACCCATTGTGAGATGCATCATTACATATGGTGAAATCCTTCCCTAAGACTAGTTGTAAAAGAATCAGAGCCTCTATCAACATTCATTTGAGCTTATCAAAGTTGTTCTAACAGTTGTTTTTCAAAAACAAACTAAACATCCTATCTCAACAACCATGTCATAAGGGTAGATATCAATGAAAACCCTTTGATCAATCATTTGTAGTACCCTACCAACCCTAGGAAACTCTTGATCTCAGTGGTATTCTTAGGTGGCTTCCATTCCATCACTGCTTTATCTTATTGGGATTAACTCTAATACCATTTATTGATGCTATGTGTCCCAAGAAAGAAACTTCACTCAATTAAAACTCAAACTTATTGAGTTTGGCATAGAGCTTTTCTTCTCTTAGAATCTGAAGAATTGTTCTTTAATGTTGTTCATGCTCTTCCTTATTCTTCGAGTATTTAGAATGTCATCTATGAAAACTACCATAAACTAATCAAGGTAAGGTCTAAAGACTCTATTCATTAACTCCGTAAATGCTACAAGAACATTGGTAAGCCTAAATGGCATTCCTAGAAACTCATAATGACAATACCTTATTCTACAAGTAGTCTTTGCCACATTTATCTCTATCACTCTTAAATGATAGTACCCAAATCTTAGATCTATCTCAGAGAACACTCTAGCTCCTCAAAGATGATCAAATAGATCATCAATCTATTGTAGAGGATACTTTTCTTGATGGTCACTTTATTTAACTATTGATAATCAACATATAACCAAAATGAACCATCCATCTTTTTAACAAACAGAACTGGTGCTTTCCATGGTGAACACACTCAGTCTAATGAAACCTTTGTCTATCAACTCTTGTAACTAAAGCTTTAATTCTTTTAACTCTACTAGTGCCATTTGATATGGAGTTATTGATATCGGAGCAGTACTAGGTAGAACCTCAATATTGAACTCCAATTCTTTTTCAAGTGGCAAACTTGGTAATTCTTTTAGAAAGACATTAACAAAATTAGCCATAATAGGTATGCCACTCACAACTAGTTCTTCTATTCTACTATCATACATATGAGCAAGATATGCCTAATAACCTTTTCTCATCGATCGCTTAGCAATAACAACAAATATCACATTATACAAGAAAGTTAATCCTCTCTCTATTAACTATGATTTTAGATTTATCATCAGCCTAACAAGTCAACCTCTTATGCTTGCAATCCAAAATCACTTGATATTTGGACAACCTATCCATTCCCAATATCAAGTCAAAATCATTAAAGGGTAATTCTATCAGGTTAGCAAGAAACTAATGGTTTTATATCTTTAAAGGACAATCTTTATATACTCGGTCAACTACCACATGCTAGCTTATGAGGTTACTAACCATGATCTCTAGGTCAAGTGGTTTTGAAACTAACCCCTAGAGTCATGCTTATGATATGTGAGCATATGAATGTATAGACCCCAGATCAATTAATGCTAAAATATGAGAGTCAAAGAGGAGAAAAGTACTAGTTATGACATCTAGCTTATTAGTATCCTCCCGAGCTCTAATGGCATATTAATGGACAAGTGCTCTGAGCTTATGTCGATACTTTGATATGTCTCTTTGGGCTCCTTTAGTTCTTTCTCCTCGACCTCCCTTCTAGCCTCTAATATGTGCAAGTACTAATCTCTGACCCACACTCTATCACTAAGGACAATCCTTGCACATATGACTTAGTCATCCATAAGTATAGCATACACCCACCTTCCTTTAACATTCCCCCTTGTGCCTCTTGAAATAGTACTGACACTAAGGAATTAAATCTCTTTTACCCACTAATCTTAGTGTAGAGGTAGCTTGAGAACATTGCTATTGAGACTTCCCTTTTCAACTCTAAGCCAATTTTTATGGCTAGCCCAGCTTCTGAGAGTGCTAAGTAAAACCAGATTGAAAACTCTTATACTTTTTGCCTGACTGTGGAGTAGCACTAGATGCTCCTTGACCAGCTGCTCTCTTTGACCAATAAAATTGTTTTTTTCTCCTTTGGCAATCCCTTAATAGATCTATAGACTAACACTAACTGAGAGAAATACCTGATCTTTATTGATACCACTTGAGACTTAATCTCTATATGCAGACCTTTCTCAAACCTCTTGCACTTGTCTACTTCTGTAGTGATGGTATCCTTAGCATATCTATAAAGCATGGGGAACTCTTTTTCATATTCATCGATAGTTATCTAGTCTTCTTTGAGGTCTATGAATTATTTCCTCCTATCATTAAAATAGTCCTCCGTGATGCACTTCTTATGAAACTCAACTAAGAAGAAATCTTATGTAACTTTATTTTTTATCTTGTACTTAATAAGGTCCTCCTATCACTTTGATGCCTCTTCTTGTAGGAGTGAGGTGGCACATATTACTTTCTCTTCTAGCATGCACCACATCAACTATATGATTTTCTCAATATGATCCAACTAGTACTTCATCTTTTTAGGCTGTATTTTTCCTTCTTATTTAAAATCCTTTACCGTCATTTTCTTCACCCTCTTTAAGTAAGTCTTTTAGAAGGTTAAAGACACCTTAGGCCGTAGTGGTAGTGGTGGTGGAGCAGTAGTAGTAACTTGCCTCAATAGTTGATGCATCTCCTATAGGAACACTAGTGGAACCCATCATAAGGACTGAGCATGTCCTGTTACACGTATAGACATAGACCCCATTCTCATTGTCTCGAGTGCTACCATTATGACATCCCCTACTAGATTCTCAAAGGAACTCAGCAAAGGTGCACTTCTTGCCAGGTCATCTATTCTAAGCTCTCCCATAGTCATTCATTTAACTTTTACTTATATTGTACTAAGCCACTGTGTTTAACTTTTGATCTTAGCCTTGTCTATTCCTATAGCCCATTTGAGTCCATATTATTATGTTTATGCAATTATAGAAGGTTTCAACTCCTTCGGGTATTTCTTAAAAATTTGGCAGTACAACGTTTGATTAAGTCACTATCCAAAAATTTTCTCAACCTGTAAACACTTTTATAACATTCACCCCATCTCTTGGACCCTTTGGTCCCCTAGATATCCTCCTATCATTCTTAACTAACACACAGCAATCACAGGCCTTAGGACACAATTAATAATTCACACAGAGCCTCAGGCTTGTGGATCACACACATAAGGCATTCATAAACACAAGGATTTACAATAGATTATTATAATAAAGTCTATCTGTACATATACATGATTACATTCTTGTGTCACTTTATATGCATCATACCCATATTTTCCCACCTAAGTACATAGAGTGCAAAAACTATACAAACATACATTATTAACCTTCTCAAACTTATCCTCTGAACTCCTCACACGCTTTATGAGGCGATGTCCTTGTTCTTGGTACCTGCGCACTGAAATAGGTACACTGAGTATAAAATACTCTGTGGTGAATTCAAGTATTAAACACATGTCCAACAATTTGTCCATGCATAATATTTCCTTACCCTGTGAGTTCTATTATCCAGGTTCAACTTAGAGTTCTATCATGCAAAAGTATCGCTTTACCCCTAGGATATTTCTATCTTTAAAATTAATCAATTAATTATTATAACTCATATGATTTATTTCCTAGATTAATATTATTCATTTTATAAACAGACTATACCATTTTAGGCCTTTTTCATAATATTAGTGGAAAATTACTAAAATGCCCCTATGTCACATTTGATAGTCAAATGTAAATTTATTAATTTATTTAATTATTTCAACTAGCCCATTTTAAGAGACAACCCTAATAGACACTAGATGTAGAGGGAAGAATAAAATAGTGTAGTGGTACCCATTCTGGACTTGCACTACTACACCGGCTAGATTACATTCTAGCACCGAAGGTGTAACTATCAAGGAGTTGTCCGCCCAGTAGACTGGTCTATCTAACAGACTAGTTCAATGGCCCTAATTCTTACTTGTTATTGCCCAGTATGGTTATGGTACTTTCTTTGAATGGTAGAGACATTTATTGGGAGTAAGTCTTACTTGTTATTGCCAAATTCAGCAACTAACAAAGCCTATTCCCATGCCAAAGCTCTTGGCTAGCCATCATACACACAATGACTTATCTATTTCTCATCAAATCATACCCATTTCAATATTCAATTTCCTTATCATATTTAAAGAATTTTATTAATGATTTAAAGGGCCAATACATGCCACTAGTTTACACACCTCTAAAACCCATCTCCAGGACCTTTAAGAATCAAATGACATGAAGAAAATGTTAGAATTCACTTACCTCTCAAGTACACCACTTTAAGCTTGCATAAGTCTCAATTCTAGCCCTTCCATGAAAGCTTCTCTTCTCCTTCTTCAAGCCTTTTCTTCTTCAATTCACATCAAACACCATTAAAACATATTCCCATATATGTTAGGCACTTCAATCACCCAATTCCAATACGAAAATCTCAAGAAAAACCCATGAGAACTCACTTTGGGAGCTTACTACCTTTGCTAGAAAACTGCCTGACCTTTGCACCTTTGCTGATTTTAATTAATTCTTAGAAGCTCCTTTTACTATGATTCTTCTTTTATATTTGCCCTAATAGATCAGTTTGCTAAAACATATTAAAAAAGAAGGTGAAAATGGTTTATTTTTGGCCTTATGGCGTCAATAGCTGGGCATGAAGAAGGAAAAATTTTTCCTTTTATATGAGTGGATTTACCACTTGTCAAAGCCATATGGACACTTGGGATAGGCCCTGGGCTAAATGGCATGATATGGGTGGGTCCCATGACCACCCAAACCACCCTAAAACATCTCAATTTTTTGGCAAATTCAAAAATTCACCAAAATTCACATGGAGCTCAAAAAATTACACTGTTTATTTTAAAATTTATATTTTAATTCTCTCTATATACTTATAAATTTTTGAAGCCAAGTTCCATCAATAGGACAGTTTTCAGATTGCCTCAATTTGCTTGCCAATCTCAAAACTTATGAGAATTTTCTAACGACCTCAAAATTCAAAAATTTTTTCACCAATAGACTTAGTGGAATTTTTTAGCTTTAGTGTTCGATATTTTTGGGTCCATCCGGGCACATCCCAAGTTATTTCTAGTCCCTAAAATTTTTATTGTTTACAGATGTAGCTTATAATACGAAATGAATTATTGGTTATACTAAATTTTTAAAATTTGCCTTCTTCATCAAATTAAAGCCCCTCGAAGTTTCATGACCAATGTCAGTACCTTGGTTTCTGTGCAAGTGACTTGGCAGCTCGGCATACTTCCCAAACCCAGTGGCATTGTTCACGAAGCCTTGAAACACGGGTGTTACATTTCTTCCCCTCTTAATCAAATTTCAAATGAGTTAGGATACTAAGCCTTTATATACTCTTCTAGCTCCCATGTAGCTTTTTTTGTATTGTGGTATCTCTATAGCACCTTAACTAGTGGTATGGACTTATTCCTTAACTACTTCATTTCATGAGCCAAATTTTGTACAAGTTCCTCCTCATAACTCATATCTGGCTGAACCTCAACATCTACCATTGAAATCACATGTGATGGA
>CANXYI011556798.1:0-11890 GCA_948208565.1 Hura crepitans | reverse complement strand
TTATTTTAATCCCCTTTACTTGCTCATAAATTTTTATGGCCAAATTCCATTGATAAGGCAGTTTTCAAATTGCCTCGATTTGCATGCCAACCTAAAAAATTACGAGATTTTGCAAATGACCTTCGATTCCAAAAATTCTTTCACCATTAGACTCAATGTAATTTTCTAGCTTCAAGGTCCACTATTTTTGGGTTCGTCTGGGCACATTCTGAGTCAATCTCAGCCTGAAAAATTTTTATTGCCTTGATGGGTAACTTTCAGCCCGAAATGAATAATTGGTTCTACTAATTTTTAAAATTTTGCCTTTTTTATCATTTTAGAGCCCTTCGAAGTTTCATGACCTGTGCCACTACCTCAGTCCATGTGCAAGTGACTCGGCACCCTAGGTGTATTTTTTAGACCTTGTGGCACTGTTTACAAAGCCTCGAAGCATGAGCATTACAATGCTGCCAAAATTTTTGCACGAGAACCTCAATAGTATACATTGGAAAATGTTTTTTTTGAAAATTTCTATTTTTATGTCACTGTGCATGCAAAATATGTTTCAACCTCAAATAATAAGATTTTACTTGATAAGGGTTTTCCATAAAAGTTGATCAAATGTTAGTTTGTGTACCACTCGTTATTCAAGTTAGGCAATGGGATTGGGTAAGTAGTGTCAATTTATTAGTATCAAAGCTCTAGTTTAGGCATTTTTTAGTAAATATGGATTACATAAGAGTGCCATAGGATTATAAAGTTTACATCATATAATTATATATATTGAGGCTTATAATCTGCTTTTTTTCCTATAGATTTGAGGATGTGTCAATCTACACCATTGGGTGATGAGAAAGTCGAGAGCTATGCTCCCATTACTATAGGACAAGGGGCCACTAAGGCTAAGTCTGTTACTTGAAGTGATTTTAGACAAGTAGCTCAAAGACTTCAAATATAGCTTTTCTAGTTAGAGTAGATGATGGAATTAGTTAAGCAAGCGACTGTTGCTAATGTTGTAGTTCATCTTGCTCCACCTTTACCAGTTTAGCCAGAACCTTAGGCTTTTCAGAAGACCTATTTTGAGAGATTTAAGAAGAATGATGTTGAGGACTTCAATGTTATGGAGTTTGATGGATCTCACTATGCAGAATATTGGCTAGATAGAACCACGAGGATTATACAATTGTTAAAGTGTACTCAGGAGGAGTATGTGAGTTATACCACTTCTATTCTAGTCAATGAGGCTTTTAAGTGGTGGGAGATAATGACAAAGTATAAGACAGAAGAAAACTTGGCTTGGGATTTTTTTTCTAAAAGAGTTTAAGAAGAAGTACGTAATTGAGCACTAATTGGACCAAAAGAGGTAAAAGTTTGTAGATTTGAAGCAAAGGTAGAGGTCTATTGTAAAATATGAGAAGGACTTTGCAAGGTTTAGTTGGTATACAAAGGAGATGGTTTTTATTGAGGAGGACCAATACAAGCCATTTGAGAAGGGGTTTAAACTTGAGGTTATGCTTTGGGTAGCTCCTATGAATGTCATAGACTTCTTAGCTTTAGTTACAGCTTGCCACATTGTAGAAGAGATTCAAAAGATGAGAAAAAAGCTAGATAGCTTTTAGAAGAAGAGCTCTTTTAGCCATGGGCAAGCTAGTGCAACCCCTATATCTGAGAAAAATCCTAAGAGTGAGTAGTCTAGACAATAGTATGGGTAGAGATAGGATTAGTCTTAGAGATCAGTTCATGGATCATAAGCTAGGGCTAGATAGTAGACATCAGTTGCTAGGGCTCTAGTGTCCATAACTAGAAGTACACTGCCACCTTAGTGTGAGCATTGTAATAGAAGGTACAAGAGTACATGTCGAAAGACCATGTTAGGAGTATGTTAGGGATATGGCTCCAAGGGCCATATGTTGAGAGACTATTCATTAAAACTAATAGATTGCTCATAAGAAAGATAAGAAGGATATATAAGACTAAACTAAGGGTAGCTAGAGGGACAAGTTATAGAGTAGAGCACTAGCTAGACAATATGGCATTCGAGCTAGAGAAAAAACTAATGCACTAGATATGATAGCGGGTACTTTCTAACTCTTTGATTTACTTACTTTAGCACAAATAGATTTGGGTTTCACACATTCTTATATCTATACTGCACTGGTACTAAACTAGGGGGTTAGTATCAGATATGCCTGATATTGACATAACGGTTAATAACTCGATAGGTCAGTATGTCATTGCAAATAAAGTGTATAGAGATTGTCCCTTGTCAGTACAAGGATGTGAGTTTGTAGTCGATCTCATTGAGTTACCTTTCAATGAGTTCAATTTAATCTTTGGCATGTATTAGTTGTCCAATTATTATATAGTTGTGAACTATAGAAAAAAGTGGATCACACTTAAAGCTAGTAATGGGACTAAAGTGATAGTTGTGGGGGAAAGATCGAACTCTATGTCCAATATGATATCAACAATCAGAGTAAAAAGATTGATGAAGAAGGGTTGCCAAGTTTATTTGGCACATGTTTATCATACCAAAAAAGTGGAATCAGAATCAATAAGATACTAGTAGTCTCAAAGTTTAAGGATGTTTTCCTAGAAGAGTTATCTAGTTTACCACCAGAATAAGAGCTTAAATTTGGGATATTATCAATTGAGAGTGATGGAGGTGAATGTGCACAAGACAACTTTTAGAACAAAATATGGCCACTATGAGTTTTTGGTAATGCCATTTGAGCTTACTAATGCTCTAGCACCATTTATGGATTTTATGAACTGTATCTTTTGGCCATTCTTCGATTAGTTTGTTGTAGCCTTTATGAATGACATCCTAGTGTATTTGAAGAATTAGGATGAACATGAAAAGCATTTGAGAACTATTCTATAGACCTTGAAAGATGAGAAGCTTTATACCAAGCTAAACAAGAGTGAGTTTTGGCTTAATAAGTTATTTTTTCTAGGACACATAGCTTCAGTAGATGGTATTAGAGTTAATCCTAGCAAGATTAAGGCCATTATGGAATGGAAGCTACCTAGGAATACTATAAAGATCATAAGCTTCTTAAGTTTAATAGGCTATTATAGATAGTTTGTTAAGGGGTTTTTTTTATTGCTACCTCTATAGCACATCTATTGAGAAAGAATGCCAAGTTTATCTAGGATGAAAAATGTCAAAAAAGCTTTGATAAGTTAAAGATTATGATGGTAGAAGCTCTAATCTTAGTTTAACCAATATCAAGGAAGGATTTCATGATTTACAGTGATGTTTTATTGAATGGGTTAGGATATGTGCTTATGCATGATGGTGAAGTTATTGCCTATGCTTTGAGACATATGAAGCCTTATAAGAAGAACTATCTAATCTATGATTTAGAGCTTGCATCCATAGTGTTTGCTATAAACATATGGTGTCATTATTTATATGGGTAGAAGTGTTATGTCTATACTAATCACAAGAGCTTGAAGTATCTTCCTACTCAGAAGGAGTTGAATTTGAGATAGAGAAGGTAGACAGAGTTAATAAAGGGTTATGATTCCCCTATTAACTATCATCCAGAGAAAGCCAATGTGGTAGCAGATACTTTTAGCAGAAAGTTTGTATTGACTTTGAGAACCTTGATGCTAGTTTAAAGTTGATAGATTAAGGAAGTTTGTTGGCAGAGCTATAAGTCAAGCTAAGTTTGCTACAATAAGTGAAAGATGATAAAAAAGGAGATCACAGGCTTATGAATGTTATTAGTATGATTCAAGAGGGAAAGCCTACTGAGTATGAGATTAAGAAAGATAGCTGTTTGAATTATCATGACCATCTATATATACTTGATGTTGAAGATATAAGAAAGTATATTTTGTAAAAAGCCTATAATGCACTGTATGCTATACATCCTAGTAATACCAAGATGTATCAGGATTTAAAGATAGCTTATTGAAGGCTAGGCATGAAGAGAGATGTAATTAAGTTTATGACTAGATAACTTACTTGCTAACAAGTTAAGGCTGAGCATCAATTTCCATCTAGATTGCTTTATCCTATATCAATACTAGAATGGAAATAGGACATAGTCGCCATGGATTTTGTAGTTGGTCTATCAGTGACAAGAAGCAACTGTGATTCAGTATAGGTAGTGGTTAATAGATTGACTAAGTTAGCACACTTCATACTTATAAAGATAGATTACTCCTTAAAGAAGTTGGTAGAGTTGCACATTGATGAGATCGTTTGGTTGCATAGTGTGCTATCATCTATCATTTCTAATTAGAATATAAGGTTTACATCAAGGTTTAGGAAAATGGTCCATAATGCCTTGGGTATTCAACTTAGTTTCAATACAAAATTCCATTTACAGATGGATGGCCAATAATAGAAGACCATTTAAGTTCTTGAAGACATGTTGAGAAGCTATGCCATTGAGTTTAAGGGAAGTTAGGACCATTATCTTTCATTGATAAAGTTTGCCTACAATAATTGTCATCAAGTAAGCCTAGCCATGGCTCATTATAAAGCCTTATATGAGAGAAGATGCAAAACTCCATTGTGTTAGAGTAAGCTTAATGAGAACAAGATTATGGGGCTAAATTTGATTAAGCATATAGAGGAGAAAGTGAAGATCATCAGAGACTAGCTTAAGGCTGCTTAGATAGACAGAAGTCATATGCAAATCTTAAGAGGAAAGACATTTAGTATGATGTAGGAGATGAGGTGTTTCTCAAAATATCTCTATGGAAATAGGTGCTAAGATTTGCCCAGAATGGTAAGCTAAGTCCATGATTCATTAACCCATACAAAATAACTAAACGTAGAGGACTAGTGGCTTACAGACTAACTTTACCTCCTGAGCTATAGTAGAAGCATAATGTCTTTCATATGTCAATGCTTAAGAGATATAGATTGGATCCATCCCATGTGATATCAACTGAAGAAGTAGAGATATAGCTAGATATATCCTATAGAGAAGAGCTTGTGAGAATACTAACTCGAGAGGTTGAGGAATTGCATAACAAAATGGTGCCTCTAATGAAGGTATTATAAAGATATCATGGCATGAAAGAAGTAACTTGGGAGAGCAAGGCTTAGATAAAGGAGTAGTATCTGCATCTATTTAAACTAGGTAATTTCAAGGATGAAATTTCTTTTAAGAGGGGAAGAAATGTAATGCCTAAAAATCTTAGTGTTATGAATAGTACTTCCTAAGATATGAATAGTGTTTCCTAAGGCTCGAGTCATACTAATCCTACTGAATGGAAGTATTGATCATAATATAAATTTGGGTAAAATTTTGAGTGAAAACAAAGTCATTTAGATGATTAAAAATGGTAGTTAACATTTTACAGTAGTGTCATGTAAATAGTGACCTAGTTTCAGATAAACCATAAAATATTCTATTTTTGCTTAGAAAATTTCAAGATCAATACAATCTAACACTTAAATATTCTAAATAGTCCATTGGAAATGAAATTTTTAAATATCAATAAGTATTTTTACTAAAATTGAGAATAGATTAAAGTATAATTTTAATTTTGGTTTGTCTCAATTTATGAGTACGAGTTTCTAAGGGTTGATAGGTCTTGATAAAATGATTTTATAGGATATTTGGAGTGTGGACTAGGGTTTTAATTAGGGATGGAATAATTAATAGAAAAAGGGGAAAATGAGCTAATAAATGGCGGCTATTGGATAGGTAATTGGAGAGATCATCACTCTTAATTTATTTGACTAAGTCATTGGTCAAATAATGACTTAAAAAGAGGTTAAATGGTGAATAGTGGGTAGCCACACCACTCTCCCTCTCTCTTCAATTGTCGAAGCCATTAGAAGTCATCCCCAAGCTTTTCTTCTTCTTCTTCTTCTTCAATTCTTCCATCCACCACAAATCTCCCACATCTAAACCATCAAGCCACCCCTCCATCTTCTCTAAAGCATATCTAAAGTGGAAATCAAGAAAAGAATGAGGGAATTTCAAGTTATAGGTATGGAGTGCATAGTGACTAAGTTTTGATTCGGTAAGATTTTTGAGTTCTAATATTTTTCCTAATGTTTAAGGGTGCCCAAAGAGACATATTTATGGTTAGATTGATTTTTAGAGGTGTATTAGATTTTATAAGAAATTTGCTAAATTATGGCTATGTTTGTGTAGAGAAAATTGAGCCAAAGAGCAAGAAAGGGAAAGAGAAGGCTTGAGCTTGCCCTACTGGTGTATTTTGACTCAATTGTAAGTGTATTCATGTTAGCATATGATGTGTGTGATAATTTCTTTAAATTCAAGTGTATATGTTGAATATGTAATTAATGCTAGTTGTGTTAAATGTCTTATATTGAATGCTCGATACAATAGAATGTCAAGCATATGATAAATGAGTCTTAAATAATAGAAATCTTATGGCTAAGAATGTTCATAGTTATGGCTGAAACATACTAAAGGGTTATGTGTATATTATGATGATGAAAGTTGGTGTAATCACATGGAAATACATCTAATTATATACAAATAATGGACAATTAGTGTGAGAATGTTTGAGGGTGTGTAATCATATGGATGGCTAAAAGTTATTTTGAGTATGTGTGTGTGTGTATGTTGTCTTAGTGATATTCGTTTGAGTAATTGAGGTAAATACACCTAGTTGTAGCTATATGAATAAGTTGAGTAAATGAATTTAAAGTTTCCTATCTAACATGTTAATTGAAACATATTTAATGGTATATAGATGTTTTCATGATGGTGATTAGTTTTATTTCATTAACATATATTTTAGCTTGTATGGATTATGAAATTTCTACATGATGCATGATGATGAGCTTACCATATAAGGCTTAAATGGCACCTTTGAGGTTCCTTGTTTGTAAATATATGTAAAACATAATTTTTCATTGTGTGAGAATGAAAAGAGCAAAAGCATATATGGATGTTTTAAATATGTATATATATGGTGAAGTATGTGTGTATATGCTTTATGGGTTAAATGAGCCAAAAGTTTAAGGAGGTTCAAGTGGCCCTATGGTTACAATATAATTAATGAAGGATATGAATATTAATGATAAGCTTGGAATAAAGCATTTATGAATATGATATATGGGAAGCATGGTATGTTTTCTAAATTAACATGTAATGGTATTAGAATAACTAAGTTTCCCTTAAGGTCATTTGTTGACCATGTAACTAGTAAAAGCTACTTAAATTATCTTATAAAGGTGTAACATAACAAAAAATGGTTTAGATAGCTTGACTAGTCAATTAAGGAATTATAATAGCTGATAGGGTACCCCGGGTACTGTATTTGGCCTTTGAGCAACCATATTTGGGCATGATTTGGCCTTTAAGTAACCATAATTGACCTGTGGGCAATTGTATATGACCGTCAGGTAATATTTAGCCTTTGGGTAACATTTGACCTTTGGGCACCATTTGTCCTGTTATCTAGTTTTAGTTTATTGTCTTCTAAGTAAGGGCATAAAATAATTATTTTAACATTAGGGTATGTATGATATGATATTAAACGGATTTTACATATTTGACGAATAGTGAGCTTATTATAGATATTGTGGCTTATATATATGTATGAACAATCTTTTATGCTCATTATGTAATTGTACTCATGGTTGAGTTACCCCTTTTAAGTTGTTATAGATTATTGCTACAATGCCTGTGTATAATTACAATATGTTATCCATAACTATTTTATGGTATAAATTTTATGTGATTAATGTTTTTGCATGATATGCATGTAAACATACATATGTCAAAATGAATACACCACTAAGCATTCACTTAGTGCATTATCTTATTTTGCAATACATAGGTTAAAAAAGTCAGATTAGAGTTAAAGCCTTAATATCATTAAGGGATTTAGAGATAAATCTTTTGGTATTTTGCTTTCTTTTTTGTATGATTAGTGATATACTGCATTATTGGTGCTCTTGTGTAATTGAGGGATTGGGCCTAATCTATGTTATAATTATTTTTGTAAGTCCTTAATATTATACAATAATTTGTTTATATAAGTATCTATGATGTAAGCTTGAAATGATATTGTTTTAAGTTATATTGATGCTGAGTTGAGTTTAAAGGGTTAGATGGACCCAGATGATGTTTTGTTGTGTTTGGTGTTTTGGAAGTGCTATTTTTATTACAAGTTACTATTTATGATAGTGCACAGTACAACCATTATACTATTGAAATTTTGGCACAAGGACCCAAATAGTATACCTTGGAAAACATTTTTTGAAAATCCATATTTTTATATCATTGTGCATGCAAAATATGTTTCAATATTAAATAATAAGGTTTTAATTGACAAAGGTTTTCCATAGAAGTTGATCAAATATCGATTTGTGTGTTGTTCCTTGTTCGATCAGATTTGGTAAGGGGTGTCACACATGGCATGAAATTGATGCATTAATAAGTGTGTGTTGAAGAAAAAAGGGTAAGTTAAATGCGTGCAAATTGCCCATATATGTTAAATGCTTAAAAAAGTGCTACTTTTATGAGACATGACATGTAAAATGAATTAAAGTTAGAATGGTTATAAATGCATGTATGTAAGATGAGTAACATGATTAGAAAAAGTGTATATGTGTGTATGGTCTCTTGCTCAAATTGCTCCAATTGTATGCCTTGAGGTGTGAATGTTATGCTTTGATGTATAATGATAGAATGGCATGATAAGAACCTATAATTGAGGTAAGTAATCTTTAAATTATACAATTAGTAGTGTGTGCATGTACATGTGGGACTTTGAATGATACTATGTTGTAATTACTCTTAGAATGACACATTAATGTATTATGAAGAAAGTATATAAATGGGTGTATAAAATGGAATGGTGGTTGAATCGTGCTAATTAAAAGAACACAGATGTAGGCATGAGTAAACTTATAAGCTAAATAAAGAAATGAAAGAGAGTGTGATGAATCCCTAAATGATGTTATGGATGTGTGATGCAATAGATGACACATTACATGACATGAACTTGATGGAATTGCTATGTATGTATGGTGTCGAATGGCTTAGTAAGAAAAGTGATCTTATTTTTTAGGATGATGCATGGCCAAAGAGCAAAAAATGTGGAAATGATACTGTATGACACATCCTTAAGAATTAATAACCTTATATTGCTAATGCTATACAACTTATGACCTTTGTTCAACGTGCCTCATGTAAAACAAATGTAACCATGTAAAACATAACATGAATGTTGACAACCTAGTCTGGATAGGTTGGTCGATCAACTAGGAAGATTAGTAGTTGCTAGGGTACTTCGATGCCTATTTATGGTCTTTAGGCCATATTATATGGCTTTCGAGCCCTCGTATATGGCCTTTGGCCCTAGTTCTTAATATTCAGGCTTATATATGATTATGACCTTTATGGTCCTTGCTATCAGGGGTGTGCAAATGGTCGGTCTGGTTTAGAATTGAATCAAAAACAAAAATTTTTTAAAAATTTAAGAATCAAACCGAACCAAACTTTTTATAAGTACTGAACCGAACAAATTGATATTTAAGTGGAACTGAATCGAAAGAATTGAACTAACCAAAATTCTATAAATTTTTATTTTTTATGTATAAAAACTAAAAAATGACATCATTTTGAGAAGTTCGGTTAGTTTAATTCTTTCGGTTTTTAACCACTAAGAATTGAATAGAATCAATTAAACTAAACTTTTATCCAAAAATTGAACTGAACCAAAAAATCAAGAACAGAAAAAATTAAACCAAATCGACCAAATTATCATAATTTCAGTTAAGTTTTCAGTTTCAATTCAATTTTGCGAAGCCTTACTTGCTATGACCTTTGTTGTGACACCCCTTACCCGATCCACCACCAGACCCAAATAAGAGATATCATGTTACTGTCTCAATATCTTTTTAAAACCGTTCCTATTATTATGTAAGTTAAATTTATTAACATGCATATGAGCTTATTTTACCAACTTAATTACAGGTTATGTCTTAATAAAAATCTGGCAACATAACAATTGTTCAAGTGAAAAACCAAAAATTTTAACCTACATAAAGAATATTTCTATATAAATTATCATTCTCATCATATCACAATGGGTCCTTCTAATCCTCCAGAGTTGCTCTTATCATAGCATCATGCACATATACCTTAATCAACACATTAACAGTTACATGTATTCATAGGTCATACATCTCACATGCGTTTCCATTATATAACTTGTCTATAACATTTACAAACAATGGTAGAATATATTTACATTACTGAGCCCAAACCCCCTTTCTATACATGAGTGCCACTAAATAAAACTATACATATCAAGTACCAAAAATATACCTAACTTGTAGTCTAGCTGCTCCACTCTTATTTGAGGCTAAGTTGTAGTCTACTATCTTCTACCTGTGCATCAGAAAAATTGACATGCTAAGCATATGCTCAGTGGTGAATTTAATGAAACATGTATTGTATTACGTGCACATGCATTATACAAACATGCAAGGTATCATAGTTATACATAATTATCATACCATCGTTTACCTGTTACCATTCATTTACGTATGTTACTCATGGAATTGTGTATCCAAATTATCATGTTACTAGTAATAATTAATCTGTCTTAATTTATTCTTTCACTATTTTATTGCCATTTAATTTATAACCTCCTTTTTAAAATATTATGTTTTAATCATCCATTTCATCTTAAGGCCTACACTTGAAAGGCAACTCTTTAAACATTGGATAATGGGATTTAAACTTGTGTAATGGCCCATATTATAGACCTTGGTAGTTGCACCCACCATAAACTCATTCGATAATAGGGATAATGTGACACCCCCTACCCGTTCTACCTGAACTGATAAGGTATGTCACTTCCCACTGAGGTCACCCATCCTAGGATTTCTCCAGGGGCCTTTCATTTAACTTCTATACCTATAATGCCATTTAAATGCTATCTTGTCAATTTTCACTTTTTGAACTTTTCGGCATATTCTCCTATGTGTCTGTAATTCTAAAGTACCGCCGTCAGGCACTACCAGACAAATTAAGATATTCGAGCAGCATAACGGTTGCCCTGTTACCTAGCTTAAATTTAAACCTGCAAGAAAACACTTCTAAACAATATACCTTAACCATATACTCCACTGGACCCTCTGGTCCTCCAATTCATAGCCATCATACAGCAACACTCAATCACAGGGTCAGAGACCCACCAACAAGCATGCATTCATAGAACAGCCATTTTATATACAATACTGTAATTCAAAATATACAACCTATATCTGTATGTACATGAGTGCATACCTATATATCACTTAAAAGAAAGAAAACAAAATACCAAAAATGACATGTGATCAGCTACACTGTACTCCCTATCTGATGCTATCGGCTCCTCTATCTACAACCTGCGCATCGAACACCGATACGCTGAGTATATAACTTAGTGGTGGAATATACCAAACAAAATATGTTGTTTATGCACACAAATGCAATTTAACATGCAACATGTATCAACTTAACACAATTATTCTTCTAGACATTTAAAGACTGAAATTCTTATTATCATCGACTTAATTATGTTATAGGCCTATGACAGACAGACATCACTTTAAGACACTGGATAAAAGGGATATACGTTGTGCAGTGGCCCACTTTTAGGACCTAGGGAGCTGCACCTACCATTGCCTGTACCGAGACCTGTAGCGAAGGACAGAAATGGTCTGTGACCTATTTCTGTACCCGCAAATTAAAATGCCTATAGTGAAACACTTAAGGTAGGTCCGTGAACCATCTCAAGGCCACGATAATATATATCCGGGAGTGCAGTGGTTCAATGTTGAACCTAGGTGGCTGCACCCACTGTACTGTGTCACCTGGCAGTGGATCCCACGGGACCGACTACCTAGCAGCTGCTAATTTCCCTAGTTGACCAATCAACCCATCCAGTGGGCGTCTAACTG